>CM031917.1:25137706-25280010 GCA_018703695.1 Prunus fruticosa | reverse complement strand
TGAGTGTAGAAAATATGTAGTAATTAATGAAGAAGATTAAAATATCATAATTTATTTTATATATAATGATTTACTACAATATTTTACACTTTATATATTGCATGGTAATATACATGAGTAAACTTACTATATAGAGTTCTTATGAGGTTGAAATTTTCACTATCTTCATCATTTCTATATGTAGGGTAAGTGTATTTGTAAAACAGTATTTATTAATGATAAACCCCCAAAATAGTTATGCATGTAATTGTTCAAAACAAAACAATATAAATATACATATTTTAGCATATTATTACAAAAACATAAGCAACATGGTGGTTAAGGTGTTGAAGGAGTGAAATGACAAGGGTTTGAATCCTCTTTGTGTGTGTTTTGAGTTTTTTTTTTTATTTTTTTTCATTACATCGATATTATCCATATTTATACGATATGTGTATGGATACGTTCCAAATATTCCTTGACCCCTAAAAATGAATAATATCTGTCTGTGGACAGAAAGCTGGACCAAAATAGATTCAACTTGCATCTTTACTGTGACAATTCCAAGTGACTGAACCGTTGGTAGTTCTGCTTGCACTAGTGCCGACGTTTATTCCACAAGGATTGGTGATTGATGATTTATTTAGTTTTCCTACACAAAACAAAAAATGAAAACAAAAGAAACAAAACAAGAAGAAAGAATGTACATTACAATGAAAATACAAAAAGAACATTAAAGAAATTAAGAGAACTGAAGGAAGAAAGGAAAGTGTTTGGAGAGCTTGGAGGAGGGAGAGGAAGTGTTTGAGACTTTAGAGAATTTTGGAAGAACATGTGTTTGAGAGTTTTGAGGATTTTGGAAGGGAAGAAAGTGGTGTTTGAGAGATTTGGAGGAAGAGAAGGGAGAAGTGTTTGAGAGATTTGGAGACTTTTGAAGAGTAAGGAAAATGGTATTTGGGAACTTTGTGGATTTTTGGAAGAGTGTTTGAAGAACATGGGACATTTGGAGAAGAAAGTAGAGAGATGTTTTGAGAGCTTTGTGGATTTGGAAGAATAAAGGTTCCGGAACTTTGTGAATTTGTAAGAAAAGTGTTTGAGAACATGGGGAATGTTTTAGAGCTTGGAGAACTTTGAAAGAGAATAGAGAAGTGTTTGGAGAATTTAGAGAAAGAAAATTTAGTAGAATGATCTCATTAATACAATTGAGAACTACAAAGGGAAAACTAGAAGAGAATTTGAGGGAGAGAAGGGAGGGAGCTCTAGAGAAGTGCTTGAGAAGCCTCCCTTGGGGTGTTATTACAAGCTTAGAGAACTTTCCTATTTATAGGCCTAGGGAAGTGAAAAATCTGAATTATACAATTGAATTTTCTAAACACACTAACTTCACCTAACACACAACACTTAATAAAACAACTTAATGAACCCTAACACACAATTACATTTTTCAATAATTCCCCTTGTCTTTAGGCTTAGGTTCAGTTCTGACTTCACGCATCTTTCTGCCGCCCCAATATTCTCACTCAAAGATAGGAATTGAATATGCTTCACCAAGTTTCCCACAATCAACAACAATTCATCATGCATATGTCATGCATGACAATGCATTGTAGCCAGCTTGTGGGGTCGTTTTGGGCTTGTTTATCCATTCTGAAAAATCTGCAAAAATATGGGATCTTCAAGCTAAAGTCTCAACTCTCCAAGCATATGCAGCCCAAAGCTTATTAAAAATCGGAAAGGCCTTCAAATGTGATTTCTGGCCCAGGAACGCAATGCTGCTGAATTTGACCAAGTCCCCAAAACATGTATAACTTTCTTCAGAAGATTCTGAATCACTAACCGTAAAATTTGACAAAAACTATACTTTTGTATTTTCCCAATTATGTATGGCTCATTATCTGATTCTTCTTGAGGAAGTACAGTCCAATCCGTGAAGTTGACTGATCTGAAGATAACCGTTCCGAGCTAACTAGCTCCAATGACTCAAGAATTCAGTCTAAACTAAAACACTGAAACAAACACAAAACAAATTAAAAGCTACAAGTTAACCTTAAAACATAATCAAATCATAATGGAAAAAGTTGGACAAAAATGATATGTAAATCATGTAAATTTAGTCAATACCCCTAAAAATGAGATTTTGCTAGTCCTCCGATAAAACAAAGGAAAAACAAAAAGATAAAAACAAACAAGAAGTTAATTAAACCACTTTCGTAGGAACTCGATTGCATCCAGCGTATGCAACAAGCCTTTAAACCTCTAGGCATCCCTGAGTAGGAGGAGTTGTGTCTCCTAGGGTTTAACAATATGATAATCTACAAACCGTTTTTCTAACTCTACAAAACAAAATGGTTAGAAAACTAAAAGATTTGTTAGTCCTTAAGCAAAACAAAAAAAAACAAAAATAATTATACAAACAAAATAAAACCAAAAACCAAAATAAATAAATAAAAAACAAAAGTAATACTCAAAACAATCTTCCCAACATTTTCTGAAGACAAACGACTTATGCACATGACTTAAATGTTTTAACAATGAAAGGTCAGCTTAAACATTATTTACAAACTGTAAGTGCAAAACATAATACGCCAAAGTCTGGAAATGTGATAGCCAAATGCAACAACTTCCCCAATCTAAGTTTTCAAAACAATTTTGAAAATCATACAAAACACAAATTCAACTTCAAAATTGACTCAAAGTTGTCCTCTCACAACGAATCACCAAGAGAACACTATAATGCAAGATCTAGTTATAAACATGAGAATAGAGTTAAACCATAAGGACTTAACTCGAAATAGAAAGACTAATAACTTGCATTAATATGATCTCAAAGTATAATGTCAACAATTGGGAAATAGAAAAATGAATATCAAAACCACATGACATTTAAGATCAATTTAGGTCTTTAACATAGGTTGAAATGGGTCATGGGTGTAAGGTGAGTAAGAAATGAAAGGTATGGATAATACAAAGTCCAAGGAAAACGGAAAATATAAAAAATATAAATAATTGTATTAAGACTTTGAATCATCACAATTAGATTTTTTTCTTTTACATGATCAACGATCCTTATACCTTCATTTACATCTATTTACTCCTTACCTTTAATTGAGCAAACACCAATGAAACCCAAAAATGAAATTTTTATCAACCACTATCTTAATCACAACTTTTCTCTTTTTCTTTCACCAATTGAGTAAATTTTTTTTTCTTTTGAAATGTACTCCCTTTTTCAAATGAGTGTGAAAAACACATCCCAATGAAGCTCCATGAGTTCCTTAGAAAAGTAAATATTTGTTTTCCAAGGCTAAGGCGAGGACATAGAATTGGTAAATGAAAGAAAATGTTTACATGTAGGCTCAAAACTGGTTAACAATGGAAAATCATGCTTAAGCATGCATAAGGTTAGCTTGAAAGGCACAAATGATCCAAAGAATGCCTTAATATCATTTCTTTAAATGTCATGAAATCAAATTGCATAAGAATGAATGACTTTTAAGTGTTCAACCAAATCAACTAATAATGAGATCAAACAACAACTTTGATGACAAGAAACTAAAGAGTATTTCTGTAATACACTCAATGAATCCAAAAGTACAAGGCTCAAAAGCTCACTTTATATGGTTGGTTATATAAAGTCTTAATTATGCTTCATACAATTCTTTAGATCATGCAAATCCTTTAATTGGAAAATTATGAAACAAATGGCAAGTGTAAAGAAGGTTTTAAACATATCATGCTAGAACAATGCCAATTTTTTTTTTAATTTTTAATTTTTAAAAATTTTTTTTTAAATAAATAAAATAAATAAAATCCAATTTTTATTTAAAGTCATGCAAACATTTATCACAATTTCATCATATATGTTTGGAACTTACTAAAAGCAAAATAGACTCAAATAGAAGAAAAGCAAGCAAATTTTTTTTTTTTAAATTTTTTTTAAAAAAAATTAAGAAAAAACAAATACATGCTAAATTCCAATACCCCCTAAACCAAGAAATGAACATTGTCCTCAATGTTTAAAATTAAAGCCACAAACAATGTCATAACAACAAATGAAAGGTATTAAAGCAAATAAAAATTACAAACACACAAAATAAAATAAAATAATTACAAAATAAAAATTACAAAACAAACAAAAAAACAAACAAAAATAAATAAATAAATAAATAAAACAGGAAACCCCAATCATACACAAATCCCAAAATCTCAAAAAACATTTTTGAAGCCAAAGCCCACAATGCAAATTAACCCACCTTGAAACCCAAAGAGGTGAAACCCGAACCACAATTTGTTTTCATTTTCGGCTTTTTTTTATTTATTTTTTATTTTTTATTACTATTTAGTTTTGTAAAAAACAAACTATCGAACCGTAATTAGCTACAAAGAGCGAGATTTTTATTTTTTATTTTTTAAACATGGGTCACTATGTTGTAGTTTAGGGAAGGGACCACAATAGGAATGGTCTAGACACATGTTCAGAACGCAGTGAGGCGCGAGCAGAACTCCACAAGTAGAAATTATCTGGCTCATGGAAAGGCGCGACGGTTTGCTCCAAATCGCGTCCGTCAGAAAAGAAGTTCTGTGACAAACTGAGTTGGAAATGGTTGGAAAGTGAGAAGTTGTGGGGACACGAGGAACGCCGGGATCGAGAAAATGCTTTAGACGCTGCAATGGTTAGGGTTTGTCAAAGACTACATCTATAAGAAAAAGAAAAAAAGGGAAAACACAAACGCAAAAACACACAAAAGAGAAAACAAGCAAGAAAAGAAAAGCTAAAAATCAAATGGCTTCTTCCTACCCCTTTTACGTCGGATCTCAACCTAGGTCTCACTCAACTTCAAACATCAGGCCAAGCAGGAGCACCAAGAATGGATGCCCTACTTTGCCTCCGCATCGAAGGACCCTGATTGTCAATGACTGATACTAATGGACAACGATGTTGCCATTGCAGTTGGTAGAAATTTGGGTGACTCCTAAAGATATACGTGTGTTCGACAAGGGAATGAATAATCGGGTCATGGGAATGCCCCTGTGGCACTGAGCGTGAGAGTAATAGGATGTGTCCGCAAGTTTGGGTCATCGCCTACTGCGAAGTCCCATGAGGTAGAGGTGCTTAAGTCTCAGTCTAGCTTTGAGGGAGGACTGTTGAAGAGTGTCAAAGTGCTATAAAAAGCTTGAAAGGAGCGGTCAAGGATAGTGGGAGGTGAAACGAGATAAGCTAGAAGTGTCGTTGGACGAGAATAAAAACCTAACAAAAGATTGTAGAGTTGTATTCACTTAACATGCGAAAACAACGGTAGGAACTGAAGATTAGTCCGTAAAACGCAAGAAACCAGAATCGCCAAAAAGTTAAAACACTCTAGCTAGATTTAAGTCACTTTGGAGCTCAAGTGATTAGCCCCATAGGCTTGTGCGTGAAGCCCCTGAAGAGACAAGCTATAGGGCCAAACTAAAGCTCCCATGGTCGATAATATTTAAGCGCTAAGAAGAAATCAATTTAGTTTTATTTATTTTTTTATTGTATTTTTTTAATTTCAAATACGAGTAACCCTAAATTTAAGAACGATTAAACAAAAACACTCAAACCCAAACATGCTTTTTTATTTTTAGTTAAGAAACACACAAAGACCCGCTTTTTTCTTTTAGAGAAAAACTTATGGATGACCAAGTTGGCAGGGCTGAGAAAACATAGCCTAGGGGATTGGAAGGTTGGAGGGGTCACAATGGTCCCGCTTAAAACCCTAACTCTCATACACCGAAAGGTGTCGCCTTAAGAACTCCTAGCACTGGAGATACCTGCGTTTATCCTGAGTTACTAAAAAATCTCAGCCTCCTTCAAAGATATTCTATGAGTTTTAAATTATACTACCTAATTAAATAAAAACAAAATAAATAAGAAAAAAAACTGAAATACACAATTCAAACAAGAATTAAAGATGAATTTGTCTGCACCAGTCTGTCCAAGACGCATCTTTAATTTTTGTCTCTTCTTCCAATTAACTTATTGAGAAACCCTGCAACAAAAAAAAACAAGTTAATTTTAAATTAAAAAAAGAAAAACAATGAATAAAGAAAAATAAAATAAAATAAAAAAAAAGGAAAACACACTTCCCCAAATTTAAATCAAACAAAGACACAAACCTAAAAAAAAGCAGCTGTCCCTAACTAAAATAAACGTAAAGATGATAGCCGAGGGGAAAGCAAAACACAAAGCTCTAGAAAATGAAGAACGTGCAAAAATATTAAACACCAGAAAACACCCTAGAAATAAAAAAAAAGAAAAGTAAAGTAAAAGGTGCTCCCCCTTGAAGCAATTAGTAAGCTTCAAGCATGCCCGTAAAATCGAAATGGTGTTGGCACCCTCATCCAAGATATGTCCTATTTAAACCACACCTCTTCAAGCGGATGACACATAAACCATTTCTTCCTGCAAACTCAAAGAAAACATCAAAATTCTAAAAACAAAACAATGGCATCCTCATGCGCTCACCTTGACTAACTCAACCTCTAATTGACCTTGCGCCACCAACCGGAGAAAGGCTCCTACAAACCATGTCTTCCCAAACTCCACATATCATCATGGTACGGCCTTAAACTTTGCTCTGTAGCAATATCCAAATTTTGAGGAGTGTTTGAAATAGAGAATGCCTGCAAATGAGGACTGCCCTGCAGGAAGCTATATTTACGGATTATCTGCATGTGGCGCAGAGGTTTAACAAGGCAGCGGTGGAGGAGTCCAACAATTTAACTTGTGCTCCACGCCCGTTCCGCACCAACTTGGGCATGCGATTATTGGCGAGGATATCTGGATTGTGCCGCATTGAGCGAAGGAAGTAGCTCCCTTGAAAGCTATGGTGGCGGACTCGCGAGAAGCGGCTTTACTGTGCCAATCAACCACGTGGAAGCACTTGGAGAGAAAAATGAGGACCATGTGGAGCCTTGGAGATTCTGCAAGTAAGAGAGAATAGAGGCATGCCATGAAGATGAAGATGAAGATGTTGTTTTTATTTTTAATTTATTTGAATGTTTTGTTTTGTTTTTTTTTTTACCCTTTTTTTTTTTTGTAATGCAGTGTTTGAAATAAAATAAAAATGTGTTTTTAACACTCAAAAATAAACTAACTAACCACACCATGTAAATAAATAAACTAACATAACAAAACAAAACAAAAACATAAAAGAAAACAAAGAAGTTCCAATTGCAATTTACAAGGATAATTAAATAAAAACTCAAATTTCAAATTTTTTTTTTTAAAAACACACAAATATACAAGCAACTCAAAGGATGACCAAAAGTCATTTATATGAAAAATCTTTTTTTTATTTTTTATTTTATTTTAATTTTTTTTTAATTTTTTAATTTTTTTTAAAAAAAAGAAACAAAAATTAAAAATAATAACAAGTAAAGAGAAAGGATTGAAATGCTCCCCCCTTGAAGCGATTAGGGTCGAGCGCAATGCATTTGGAGGTCGCGACTTCTCCCACTACTCCCCACTCCCATTCTTATGATTGAGGTTGCCATCTCTCTCATTTTTATTAAGCTTTCATAAATTGCTTAAAACAAACATAGAAAACTTGAAACAGAATTAAAGGATTAGGAAATAAAAACTAAAATGGAAGGGAAAATCAACACACGTCCAATTTCATGCTTCAAAGTAACAAGCAACAAAGTAAATCAAACTAGCTTATGAAGTTCCGTCTTTCTCAAATATGATTATCCATATGGTGTGTGGTTTTAATCAAGTATTCAGAAAAAACATTTAGCTATGGTGTTTAGTCTAAACACAAATTCCGAACCCATTAAGAACAAGAAGAACAATAAAGAACCAAGTAGAATTTAAACATGGTGTTTGTCTTCAATATCTACCCATTCATTCACTAATCAGTCCAAGAGTCATATGGTGTTTATGTAAACTTGAACAAGATATTTAATTAAGAGCAAGTGAATGAAACCATAAACTAGAAATAACCAACATGCTACTTGAACCTTTTTTTGTGTTGTGTAAGCTGGGACTCAAACCCAGTTCTCTTGCTTGTCAGGCAATTGTCCTTGTCTGTTGGACTACAAACACAACTTATCAATTAACCTCATTAACTTTAAAACATGAAACTGTCCAAGTTATGAAAAAGATAAAAATAAATAAAAGTAGGAAAACCAAATAGAATCAAACAATGTTACCGATCCCCGGCAATCGGCGCCAAACTGCTGCGTAGATACAGCTGTACCAAAATAGATTCAACTGCATCCTCAACTTGTGAATACTCGCAGTGCACGAACCTGTTGGTAGTTTACGTATGTAAGTCAGGTTCATTTTCACAGGGATTGGTGATTGAATGATCCAATTTAGTTTTCCTACACAAAACAAAAATGAAAACAAAAGAAACAAAACAAGAAGAAAGAATGTACATTACAATGAAAAATAAAAGAACATTAAAGAAATTAAGAGAACTTGAGGAAGAAAGGAAAGTGTTTGAGAGCTTGGAGGAGGGAGAGGAAAGTGTTTGACAACTTTAGAGAATTTTGGAAGAACATGTGTTTGAGAGTTTTGAGGATTTTGGAAGGGAAGAAAGTGGTGTTTGAGAGATTTGGAGGAAGAGAAGGGAGAAGTGTTTGAAAGAGTTTGAAGACTTTTGGAAGAGTAAGGAAAATGGTATTTGGGAACTTTGTGGATTTTTGGAAGAGAGTGTTTCAGAACATGGGACATTTGGGAGAAGAAAGTAGAGAGATGTTTTGAGAGCTTTGTGGATTTTGGAAGAGAAAGTGTTTGGGGACTTTGTGAATTTGTAAAGAAAGTGTTTGAGAACATGGGAAATGTTTTAGAGCTTGGAGAACTTTGAAAGAGAATAGAGAAGTGTTTGGAGAATTTAGAAAAAAGAAAATTTAGTAGAATGAATCTTATTACAACAATTGAGAACTACAAGGGAAACTAAGAGAATTTGAGGGAGAGAAGGGAAGGGAGCTCTAGAGAAGTGCTTGAGAGCTCCCCCCTGTGTTATTACAAGCTTAGAGAACTTCCCTATTTATAGGCCTAGGGGAAGTGAAAATCTGAATTATACAATTGAATTTTCTAAACACACGAAACTTCACCTAACACACAACACTTAATTCACCAACTTAACCTAACACACAATTGCATTTGAAAACAATTCCTCTTGTCTTTAGGCTTAGTGTTCAGCTCCCACTTCATCATCTTTTGGCTGGCTGGAAAATTCCACTCAAAATAGGAATTGAATATGCTTCACCAACTTCCCCACAATCAACAACAATTCATCATGCATATGTCATGCATGACAGTGCATTGTAGCCAGCTTGTGGGCTCGTTTTGGGCTTGTTCATCCATTCTGAAAAATCTGCAAAAATATGGATCTTCAAGCTATGTGTCTTATCTTTCCAAGCATATGCAGCCCAGCTGAAGGAAAAATCGGAAAGGCCTTCAAATGTGATTTTGTGGCCCAGTAACGCAGATGCTGCGAATTCGACCTTAAGTTGCCAAAACATGTATAACTTTCTCTAGAAGACTCGGAATCATGAACCGTAAAATTTTACAGAAACTAGACTTCCGTATATTTCCAATGATGTATGGTTCATTATCTGATTCTCTTCTTAGTAAGTACAGTCCAATCCCGTGAAGTCGACTGATCTGCAGACACCGTTTTGAGCTAACTTGTCTCCAAAATGCATTTATTGAGTCTCAAACTTAAAACACTGAAACAAACACAAAACAAATTAAAAGCACAAGTTTAACTCAAAAACATAATCAAATCATAAGCTAAAAGGGTACAAAATGATATGTAATCTATACACCGATCAATATCCTCGCATTCCGTCAATATTATCGATATTTTAGACTATGGTCATAATCATGTGGACCGCTCATTATATGCACCCATTCTAGTCCCACATTGACCAACGGAGATGTGGTGATGTGCCTTATATGTACATGTCCGCCTCCATCTAGCACGAGGCCTTTTGGGAACTCACTAGCTTCGGAGTTATGGGAACTCCGAAGTTAATCGAGTTGGGGCTAGAGCAATCCCAGGATGGGTGACCAATGAGAAGTTGCTTGTGAGCTTCTAGAAAACAAAACCGTGAGGGCAGGAGAGGCCTAAGCGGACAATATCGGTGCTGAGCGGCCCGAGCCACCGTGTGACAATTGGTATCTCGAAGCCACTCTGCCATGTGGTGCGAGTGTGCCCACTGGGTGCGTCAAGCCCTAAGGGGTGGATTGTAGGATCCCACATCGACCAACGGAGATGGAGTGATGTGCCTTATATGTACATGCCTGCCTCATCCTAGCATGAGGCCTTTTGGGAGCTCTTGGCTTTTGAAGTCATGGGAACTCCGAAGTTAAGTGAGTTGGGGCTAGAGTAATCCTGTGATGGGTGACCCATTGGGAAGTTGCTTGTGAGCTCCTAGAAACAAAACCGTGAGGGTGAAAGGAGGCCCAAAGTGGACAATATTGTACTACGGCGGAGCCGATCCGGGATGTGCACCCATACCACCGTGTCTTTAACATCACTATTTACTTGATTTATCTAACAATGAGTTGGGATTTCATTTTGACTACAATCAAAGGTAAGTAGGGATACTATTATTATGGGTTATTTACTAAATGGTCCTCAAACTAGTTATAAGTTGACCGAGTCTTGTGCCTGTGAGAGACTAACAAAAGAACTAGTTATAAGTTCTTGAAATTAATCATCATGAATAATTAGAATAGATACCATGTTCTAGGAGTTGTGTGTTTGTTCGTTTCCATTATGTTATGCGTTCTTAAAGTGCAACTTAGTAGATATCATGCTAAAACACTTAAGAATGAAAAGAGTCAGTGTAGATACCCATGCCTGACTGCTGCTTAGGGAAATCAATAATTTAAAGAGTAGATATCATGCCTTTATGTTGACAAAGATGAGCATCTAAAATCTGTTTTGTAGCTTTGTGCATGTCGTTTGCTTAAGGAAGAAGATTAGCGGTGAACATTGAATCCCTAACTGGTTTTCTCATTGTTTTAACCTCAATCCAATTCTATTTTTAATCAAACGCTATTTTTAATATTTTTGTTTTATGTTTTCAAAATCATCTTAAGATCATCTTTTTGAACAACTTGTCTACACCGAGTGCCTTTGTGTAGAAATCTTAGGGTTTTGAAATAAGTTTTTTAGGGTTTTCTTTCACTTTGCATTCTTTGTTTGTGCCATTTAGTTAGTAGTTCTATGAAAATTAATTTTAAACACATATTAATCCAATCCTCGTGGGAATGATCTCGTATTTGCTTCCTATATAATTTGTCGAATCTTGTGCACTTGCGAGTTAAAATGTGCATATAGTTGCGTAATTTTTAGGTTGCTATTTGTACAACACCACTAATATTGTTTTTCTTGTAGTGAGGTGCAAATGGTTTTAGTTTTTAGTCGTTTGGTTCATGGTTCGGTGGCTGTGGGAGTGATGGTGGTGGTGGTGGGTGAGGAGGCGACTGGGGCTGGGTGGGGTATGGTTGATACGTGAGGGAGAGGAGAATTTGTTGGGTTTGCTGTTTTCTTTTGTTTTTTTAATTATTTTTTAATTGAATTTTATTATTTATTTTGTCCATATGGAGTCCAAGTCATTAAAAATTAGGATCCACGTATCTAAATTACAAAAACACCCATGCTACGTCAACAAATTTAACATAATTTTGGATGAAGTTGACGGCAAGGGAAACGTTGGTCACTAGACCTTGGTCAAAAGGGGAAAGTAGGCCATTTTAAGTTTAGGGGGCAAAGTGAGATTTGACCATAATTTCAGGGGCATTGGTGTAATTAAATCTTTTTAATTATGAGAGAGAGACCCTTTTAGTCCAAAGAAATAAGAAAGTAGTTTTCTTTTTACTTTTTCTTTACTTGCTCATCCAATAATACATGGACACCACAACACATTTGCACCTAAGAATAAGATAATATGAGTTAAAATCTACTTAGCATTTTAAGGTACCATAATGTTGAAACTAATGCAGTTTTATCTTTCTATTAACTCATAAAATAAATTTACCTCTTTCTCTTCATATAGAGTCACAATTTTCCAACATGGAGAGGTCTACATAACATAAATAGTGTAGTTCAAGATCTAACTTTGGGACTCAGGGTAATGTCATAGAACAGAAGGTATAAACTTTAAATTCATTCTTATCAAATTATAAAATTAAGTAATTTTTTTGTACTAAATTCTTTTGCATTATGTACAGGACAATCTAAATTTGTATATGGAAATGGCAGAAGTAATACATTCCACCAAAGATGCAAAACTAATCTATGGCTGCTCATAATGCAAATAATATAAATTATTGCTAACTTGGAGTTTTTTCAAGTGCTATACTGTGATTGAGTTCACTAAGAATTTGAGAGTGAATTAAGTCTATTGGCAAACTGATACACGCCAATTTAATATGAATCCTATTCTAATTTTTCTTATGAATTTTCATTGGCCTTTTCTTTTCCTCTCACTTTCTCATGTACAAAGGAGATGTCATATTGACACATACGGTAATGCTGATAAGTTCATAATTTCACACATTTGTTTGCCTTCATTGCTTAGTAATTTTGTTTAGTTTCTCTTTATTTCAAGTCACTTATCTATGTTTGTGTGTTCTGGAGGTTATGGGAGCAAGAGATCACATTTTATTCAATCCATGCATATTAAGGGCTGATTGGGATGAGAGGAATACACTTAGGCATTTGAAGCAAAATGGTGCAAAAACGTGCAAAAACTGGAGCCTTGAGCTAGAAGTTCATTTTAGACTTTTCTCTCTTCATGGAAGCTTGGATTGGGCCAATGTTTGTGTGGTTGGAATCAATGACATTCCGAACTTCAAAATGGACATCTTAAAGTCATCATTTGATTCAGCCAAGCCCAATTCGTAAGCCCAAGAAGTTGTTCATCATGCTGACAGGAAGATGAGCTCATTGCATGCTCGGTCATGGTGAGCTAGGCATGAGCTATTGGTTTCCTGATGGAAGCTTGGTCATGCTGACATGTTGATGACCTAGGGCTGCTGGTGGGGCTGCTAGTGGGATTTAGTGGAGTAACCATTTCTGATTATCTAATGCAAGTGCATCAACCACATTCTGATTTTCAATTGCAAGTGTCTGTATGCATTTGCTATATTCAATTCAATTTTCGTCAACTCCCGAACTCCCTATAAATACCACTTCCATTCCACATTCAATTCATCAACAATTCACATTCAGATTCAGAGACACATTCACTCATCCATCACTCCCATACACACATTCACCACAAAGAGAGAAGAGAACTAGTTGCAAAGGAGGAAGAGCTAGGAGCTGTCCTGGAAACTACCTTGCTTGCCACCAAGCTAGTTCTTCTATTCTTTTACTCTATCTATGTATTTCTTATTTTCTGTATTCATAATTATGTTTAACTAATTCATTTTGTTAGGGCTTAGGATGAAGCCCTAGTTATGAATATTCAATGTTATGGATGATTTCATAGTTAATTGATTTCCTTGCTTTCATTATCAAGTTGTTAACCTCCAGGTTTATTATGTGCTTGATGTATGTTTTCTTGGAGTAGCTAACTAGGATTTTATGCATCTAGCACAGGTTGGGAAGGGGTTTAGATTCACCAATTCTACTCTCCTTTCACAAGCAACACATGAATGGCCTAAGAATCATTCAAGGGGTCAATAACCATAGGTTGACATGGGACAGATACCATGTTTTAGGACTTGTGTGATTATCATATTCTCAGGTAACTTAATGACTCTTGTATGCTTTATTCTAAGTAGATACCATGCTTAGGTTGCATATTAGAGATCACGTGTTGTGTAGATACCATGCACAATTACATGCCTTAGGAATCATGCATCCTGCACCTAATACCATAGGCTTGTATGCGATAATCTATTGTTAATGAAGCTTGAGTCAATTTCTATGCATTCATAACTTGGATAGGAAGACTAGAGGTGAATTCCAAAGCTCTAACACTTCTCAATCATTGTTTCACAACTTGTTCATTGCTGCCATTGTTTACTTTCCAGCACTTCCATTTCATTCTCTTGTTTTCATTTCAACAACAAAACCCCCCAATCCAGTGCGTGTGTGGTGCTAGGATTCTGTCCTAGACCTTGCCATTTGTAAGTTTGTTTGTTTGTTTGTTTTCTGTTTTTTCCATCATTCTAAGTAATTTAACTTTCAACCAAGTTACCATTCTCCGTGGATCGACCTCGTATTTACATAAGCTATACTATAAATGGTTCGTGCACTTGCGAGAATTAAAGTTGCTATTTTTAATAACTCATTTTAGTTGTTAGGAATAGGCTCAACAAGTTTGGCGCCGTGCCGGGAACCGGTTTAACGATGGTGCTATAGTTAGATTACTTTGAGTGTTTCCGTTTTTGTTAAGTCTTAATTTTTTTCGTTTCGTTGGTTTTTCTTTCTGTGTTAAGTGTTTCTTTGTTATCTCCATTTGAAGGCACTAATTTGGTTATTGTGTGTGCATATATGTCCGAATCTTATTCTAGGCACTATCACCAAGAGCTGCGCCGGACGTGCTGGTTTCTAGGAGGAATTACAGTTCTTTAAGCGTTGAATCTAAAGAGCTATGAATCTAAGGTTCAAGCAAGATGGAGAGATTCCAAACAACAACAACAATAATGATGAAGGAGGTGGTGCGCTTGTTGTCCCACCTTCTAAACCCTGCGTGAATTTTCCATTCCCAAAGTCGCTGATCAACCTTCGTGCATCGTCTATCCTCACTCACAATTGACAGGTTTGAGCTTAAAAGTGGTATGATTCATCTTCTTCCAACTTATTATGGTAATACCACGAGGATCGTACATGCATGTTAAGCAATTCTTTGAAATATGTGCTACAATCAAAATTCAAGGACTTGATGATGAGCAGATTAAGACGAGGCTATTCCCATTCAGTTTAAAAGATAAGGCTAAGTCTTGGTTATATTCTTTGCCTAATGCTTCAATTCGGACTTGGGATGAGCTTTCTAATAAGTTTTTGCAGAAATTCTTTCCAGCTCAAAAGACTAACAAGATTAGAAAAGGAAATTCTTGGTTTCACACAAAGAGAAGGAGAAGCTTTTCATGAATGCTTGGAGAGATACAAGGAGATGATGAGATCTTGCCCACACCACAACATAGAGAGTTGGATGCAAATGCAATCTTTCTATGAAGGTTTGCTTACTTCTGAAAGGATGATGGTAGATGCAACAAGTGGAGAAGGACTGATGAACAAAACAGGAGATGAGGCTTTTACTCTCTTTGAATCTTTGAGTGCTAACTCTCAACAATGGAGCTACAATAAAGGAAGAGGAGCTCCTATGAAAGCTGTGGTCTCTGAGGTAAGTACTAATAATGAGATTAATGCAAAACTTGATGTTATGTGTTCTTTGCTTCAACAGGCAGTGGCTGGTCCTCTTGGAAACAAAGTGGAAGTTGAAGGCCAATCTTTTTGCGGACCACATGCTAGAACAAGCAAATGCCCTTCAAGGAAGAAATCCTCAGAATGATCCTTACTCAAATACATATAATCCGGGGTGGAGAAATCATCCTAATTTCAGGTGGAGCAATAATTCAAATGTGCAACAATCTCAAGGACCTCCCCCAGGATTCCAAATACAACAAAGGCAATTCCAGCAAGCTCCCCAACAAGTTCAAGAGCAAAGGGTGATCAAATGGGAGAATTGCAAGACATGTTCAAGAAGTTCATGGGGCAAAGATGCAAACGCAACAGAATCTTCAAAATGCAGTAAACAAACTAGAAGTGCAAGTTGGGCAGATTGCATCCTCCTTGAGCAATAGAGCATCCTGAACTTTTCGAGCCAAACGGAGGTGAATCCAAGGCATCATGAGCAAGTTAAAGCAGTGCACACTTGAGAAGTTGTAAACAAGTTGATAATAAGGTTGGAGATGCCAATGAAGAGCAAGAAGATGGAGAAAACGTGGAGAGTCATTCAACCACCACAAGGGCAGCCCATAGACTCCACCAAACAGCCCCTCAATGCTTTTGGAAAGAGCACAGGCCCTAAGGTATCATTTAAGGCTAATCAAGTTCCAATTTCATCTAATACTTTTAGGCCTATTGCACCCTTTCCCAGCAGGTTATCAAAGTCAAAGAAAAGATCAAGGCTTGGATGAGATAATGGAAATATTCAAGAAGGTGCAAATCAACATCCCATTGCTCAGTGCCATTGCTCAGATTTCCAAAGTATGCAAAATTTTTGAAGGATCTATGCACTAACAAGAGGAGATTCAAAGAGCATGAACAGGTTGCATTAAGTGAAGAGGTAAGTGCAGTGTTACAAAGAAAGCTACCTCCAAAGCTAAAGGATCCAGGTTCGTTTTCTATACCTTGTATAGTTGGTGATTTTAAATATTCCAAAAGCTTTGCTTGATCTTGTGCATCCATTAACCTTATGCCATATCATGTTTATGAGAAACTTAACCTTGGTGAGTTGCAAGCCACATCTTGTGAGCATTCAATTTGGCAGATAGAACTATTAGGTACCCCAAGGGCATTCTAGAAGATGTTTTGGTGAGAGTAGAAGGCTTAATCTTGCCAGCTGATTTCTTAGTCTTGGAGATGGAAGAAGCACCAATTCCTGACAATGAATTGCCCCTCATCTTTGGTTGACCCTTCATGGCTACTGCTAAGACCACTATCATATGTAGCGCCAAGGCACTCTCACCATGACTGTTAATGGAGAAACTGTCGCTTTCAAAGTGTTTGATGCCACGATCTGCCAAATGATGTTCAAGATTGTTTTCAAATTCAAGTATTGGACAATCCAGGGAAGGAGAGATTTGATGGTCTTTCCCATTCACTAGAAGCATGCTCGCTGCAAGGAGTAGAGAAGGAGGAGCAGGGAGCTGCCCACATGTTCAATGCTACAATTCCTACACACAAGAAGGGGCTGCCCAAATTTGGAGATACTCCAATCATTCCTCCAATTCTTTGTGATTCAGCTCATAACCTAAGAAGGAAAACAAAAGCAGCATGGAAACGATGGAAAAAGAAAACAAGTTGGGTGAACAATCTTGCAATGCATGAGGTGTCAATTGAGCCCAAACCCCCCCATTCACTATAGCAAGTTTGGATGTCTGGCTGAAGACATGAAACTTAGCGCTTCTCGGGAGGCAACCCAAGGTGACGAGGAGAAGATAGAAACATGCAAGGAGCTGCTTGCGTCCTAATCGCTTCAAAGGGGAGTTGTTTTCTAAAACTCTAACATTTGGTTATGTCTTTTCCTTATCTTCTTTCCTTACATTTATGAGGCATTGCTTGTTCTTATACTCTAAACATGGAGGACAATGTTTCATTTAAGTTTGGGGGAATGATTTAGTTATTTTGTTTCAAATTGTCAAAATTTTAAATTTTTAAGTGTGTCTAGTGTCTAAAAACGCAGGATTTTGTGTGTTGTTTCGTTATCCTTTCAAACACCTATGATAAGACTTGGATTTAATACTAATATGGTTTTTCAGAAATTGATAGTCATTGTTTAAGGACTTTATGTGGTTCTGAGTTCACTTTGTCTTGCATGTCATCCTTGCACTTATTGAGCACTTTGCCAAGTTAGTCCAATTTCTTGCTACTTGGAGATGTTCTGCAATTCTACTTATTTCATGATCTTGGTTTCGTACTCTAGAACTTATTTGAATATCTCTTGAGACATCTTGTTGCCATACAATGCTTAGGAAGTGATTTAGGCAATGTTTGAACTGTCCTCGAGCTTTTCTAACCATCCCTCTACATGTATTCATCCCTAGTCAACCCATTTGAGCCTATGTTAAGCCTTTCTTTGTGTAAACCATTCCTACCATAATAAATCTCTGTTTCTTATCTTTACCTATTCTTTGAGCAATTAAAGCTATCTTCAAAAGAGATTCATAAAGTGTGCAAGGTTTTTAGAGCAAAAGTGATTCTTTAGTGCCATAACCCAAGTGTTGAAAAGAAATAAGTTTGGGGATTGGTGACTAATCAAAAGAGGTAATGAAGTGTGACCAATGTAGTCACGGCCCTAGGGTGTTATAAGGAGAAGATCATGGTGATCTAGGGTAAAGAGCCACAAAATTAGGCCAAATTAACACATTGGAAGGTGCTGAAATTATGTTGAAAATCTGCTCATGTTTGTGTTCCTTGCTTGTTACAAAGTTCAGTAACTCTCATGCTTTTACCTATGCTTTAGTTGTGCTCAAAATGTTGTTATATCTCCATGTCTCCTCTTTCATTCAACCACTACCCTAAACCTCATTAAAACCCTTGTAAAGTCCTTTTGATCCTTGGTATTGTATGGTATTATCGTGGAGAGCTGATTTGATAACAAGCTTATGGGTTTCCAAATTCTTGATTGTGCTTCAAGTGTGTGCGCATGTACTTATTTGAGTTGCAGGTGTTGTTCTGATTTGGCATTCACACACTACACTTGAGGATGTCATTGTAAGCTTTGCACACTCTTGAATCATGTGTGGAACTTAGATTGTGATTGTTGTTTTTCTTTGGAACCATATACTTTTGGTGATTCTTTGAGGATATTGTTTGGAAGGCTAGCTGCTTATTTTCTGTTTTCTAAGTTGTGGTTTTATTTTGTTTGCTCGAGGACTAGCAAAGTCTAAGTTTGGGGGTATTTGATAAGTTCATAATTTCACACATTTGTTTGCCTTCATTGCTTAGTAATTTTGTTTAGTTTCTCTTTATTTCAAGTCACTTATCTATGTTTGTGTGTTCTGGAGGTTATGGGAGCAAGAGATCACATTTTATTCAATCCATGCATATTAAGGGCTGATTGGGATGAGAGGAATACACTTGAGGCATTTGAAGCAAAATGGTGCAAAAACGTGCAAAAACTGGAGCCTGAGTTAGAAGTTCATTTCGGACTTTTCTTCTTCATCCGAGCTTGGATTGGGCCAATGTTTGTGTGGTTGGATCAATGACATTCCGAACTTCAAAATGGACATCTTAAAGTCATCATTTGATTCAGCCAAGCCCAATTCGTAAGCCCAAGAAGTTGTTCATCATGCTGAAGGAAGATGAGCTCATTGCATGCTTGGTCATGGTGAGCTAGGCATGAGCTATTGGTTTCCTGATGGAAGCTTGGTCATGCTGACATGTTGATGACCTAGGGCTGCTGGTGGGCTGCTAGTGGGATTTAGTGGAGTAACCATTTCTGATTATCTAATGCAAGTGCATCAACCACATTCTGATTTTCAATTGCAAGTGTTGTATGCATTTGCTATATTCAATTCAGATTTCTCACTCCCAACTCCCCTATAAATACCACTTCCATTCCACATTCAATTCATCAACAATTCACATTCAGATTCAGAGACACATTCACTCATCCATCACTCCCATACACACATTCACCACAAAGAGAGAAGAGAGCTAGTTGCAAAGGAGGAAGAGCTAGGAGCTGTCCCTGAAACTACCTTGCCTCACCCAGCTAGTTCTTCTATTCTCTTTACTCTATCTATGTATTTCTTATTTTCTGTATTCATAATTATGTTTAACTAATTCATTTTGTTAGGGCTTAGGATGAAGCCCTAGTTATGAATATTCAATGTTATGGATGATTTCATAGTTAATTGATTTCCTTGCTTTCATTATCAAGTTGTTAACCTCCAGTTTATTATGTGCTCGATGTATGTTTTCTTGGAGTAGCTAACTAGGATTTTATGCATCTAGCACAGGTTGGGAAGGGTTTAGATTCACCAATTCTACTCTCCTTTCACAAGCAACACATGAATGGCCTAAGAATCATTCAAGGGGTTAATAACCATAGGTTGACTAGGACAGATACCATGTTTTAGGACTTGTGTGATTATCATATTCTCAGGGAACTTAATGACTCTTGTATGCTTTATTCTAAGTAGATACCATGCTTAGGTTGCATATTAGAGATCACGTGTTGTGTAGATACCATGCACAATTACATGCCTTAGGAGAATCATGCATCCTGCACCTAGATACCATAGGCTTGTATGCGATAATCTATTGTTAATGAAGCTTGAGTCAATTTCTATGCATTCATAACTTGGATAGGAAGACTAGAGGTGAATTCCAAAGCTCTAACACTTCTCAATTATTGTTTCACAACTTGTTCATTGCTGCCATTGTTTACTTTCCAGGCACTTCCATTTCATTCTCTTGTTTTCATTTCAACAACAAAACCCCCCAATTCGAGTGCGTGTGTGGTGCTAGGATTCTGTCCTAGACCTTGCCATTTGTAAGTTTGTTTGTTTGTTTGTTTTCTGTTTTTTCCATCATTCTAAGTAATTTAACTTGCAACCAAGTTACCATTCTCCCGTGGATCGAACCTCGTATTTACATAAGCTATACTATAAATGGTTCGTGCACTTGCGAGAATTAAAGTTGCTATTTTTAATAACTCATTTTAGTTGTTAGGAATAGGCTCAAGAGATGCCATAAGAAATAGACTTCATATTTGTACAGCAAAAACTTGGTTTTTCTTTTTGGATTGTAAAATCTGAGTATCAAAGAAACCAAAGAGTTTTTACCAAATTGGAAATTCAACAAAAAAGAAAGTACCATATAATGAATGACTCTACTCTTAATAATATTGAGGTCTTTTGTATAAAACTCTCTGATCCTAGGTTGACTCTAAGCCCTCAAATCATATCTTCAAATTCAAACACAAACTCTAAATCAAATCCTCAAATAATATCCTCTCAAATGCAAATATTCAAATCATATTCTTAGCACTCATGATAGTATGGAGAGAAAAAACAACATAGACAAAATTAAGAGCAAATAATCAACTTGTCAATAGCCAGTCAGAGTAGCTACAAGATAGATCAAAATAAATCATCAGATTAATTTAGAAAAATCCATAAACAGAGTGCCTCAAATTAACTAACTCCAAAAACATGAACAACTAATTAATTAAGTGTTTAACGTCAACATCTACACGGAGGTTGTGAATGAAAACCTTCGCATTCCCTCCCTGACCTGTGCCGTTATAATGCGGGGGGAAAAGGCCGCAGAAGATTCACATAGTTCTGAAGCTTGTTGGCTCCAAAGATCTCTACTAAAACTGCCTTGCGGCAGGACCATAAACGTAAGCTCACCAAACAGCTTCACCCCCAATCTTGCCGCCCCATAACAACCATCACTGCCACCTCCCATTAGTAATTCATTTGCCATGTCCTCGCCCACATATGACCTCACCATTGCTAGGATGAAGTTGATGGTGGTTTGGCTCATCTTGTTTAAAGGTGGAAGAGGCAATGGCGTCATTGTGAGAATAAGTTTGTCCTTCTTCTCCCTCTCCTTGACCTTACCATTGTCGTAAGAGACGCCCAGGATGTGGTTGGGGTTAATAAACACCAGGCTCAGGTCCCATGTGGATGTTAAGTACCAGTCTGTTGTTGTTGGAGGAGCTACCAGGTAGCAGGAGCAATAGCAAGACTCGGGGTGAGTGGGCACGAGGACACAACTACCAAGTCAAGCCGAACTCAAGGAACCTGATGTCTAGCAAGTGGTGCTGCAACGCCATAAAGTACCAATGTATACACATACACGCGAAAATGCCCACCATTAAGAGGATGGGCCAGACGTTACGAAGTCTAGAACATTCGGGGAACTCCTCTCTCTTTGGAGAGGAGGCGCTTAGAAGCTTCTTCCATTTGATTATTAATATCACTAGAAAGAAATATTTGAGAGATTTGAGAGTGTATTTTTTCCCATCTCATTAAACTCTTATTTATAGAGAATCAGTTTTTCTAATCTCCTAGTCGTACATGGAATAGGAATCTTGGAGAGATTATCTAAGGTGTTTTTTTTTGGGGTCAAAACAATAATGGTTTCTTTACTTTCTATTTTTTATTCCCCAGGTTTCTAATTCCGAAGGTTACATAGAGAAGGGGGATTTGCAGGCTAGGTACAATGTGACTGGGAGTTGCCATCAAATAACTAAATTTTCTATTTAAATCAATCATATAATAGGTACATTATTATTCAAAAAAAAAAATTTAAAATAGTATACCTATTATTTTATTGACAAAATTAATAATATCGATAATATTAGAAAATATCGATGTTGATAATAGGTATATTATAAAAAAAAATCAAAAAAATCGATGTAAAAATAATAATAAGTACGGAGATAATAGGTACTTTGAAATAATTAATAGGTATATTATCATTTATAAAAGAAAAAGAAAAAAACTAAATTTTCTATTTAAATCAATCACATAATAGGTACATTATTATTTTTATAAAAAATTAAAAAAAGTATACCTATTATTTTATTGATATAATTTTATTATTTTATAGATAAACTTAAAAGGTATATGGTACATTAAAAATAATAGGTATATTCTTTTATACATAACATAATATGTAATATTTTGTTCATAATAGGTATATTATATTTTCAAGATAACAAGATATGCTCAAACAATCAAAGAACACCATGGTATTAGTATGTTCATAAAAATAAAAAATGAAAACCATTAGTATGTTCACTATTATTATGCATAAAAGGTAATTAGATTATTTCTTAACTCACGTATAATTCTTAAAAGGAAAATAACAAATATATTGTTTTCATTAAATCCACCTATAGACACTTGAAATATGAAATTTAGTGTTGAAATTAAAAAACTTTCCAAATTAATACCTACAACCAGATTTCATGGAGAGAAAAAATTAATACGTACATAATGTTTCTAAATTCAACGTAATTAGGGGTACTTTTGGAATCCAAAAGGTGCAATTTAAAAAAGAGAAGTTATGCTCAGTTATATTTAGAGTTTGATCAGTCTTATTATACAAGGACCATACCTCGTGGAACTCAATTCAAGGTGCAAATGGTTTTAGTTTTGGAAATTCTATATGAACTCAATTATTTGCTCTTTGGATCCCATATTTTCTTAACACCCCACTGAATTTTAATAAAATTTTAAATTACTCACTATACCCCATTTTTCTTCCTAAATTTCCCTCATGAATCCCATTCCCTAACATATTGTGTAAACCCCATTCCATATCAGACACCACCCATCGAAACCCTCTTCTCTTTCAGACACACCCCATCTCATATCAAACCCCACCTCATCCCATATCAAGCCCACCCCATCAAAAATTCCCTCCTCTTGCTGACACACCTCATTGCACACCCCATCCAATTTGAAACAGAGCCATTGCAGGAAACCTCAACCCCATCGTAAACCCCCATCGCAACAAGCTCCAATCCAATCCCAAGGTTTAATTTCAATTTTGATTACGTTTATGAGTGTTGATTAAGCCTAGGTTTGAAAAGCCAAAATTTGATTTTAAATTTTGATTTCAACTTTGTAAGTGTATGGTTCGAATATGGTTTTAAGAAATTGGATTTTACTTTTGGTGGGTTACCACCGAAATGGTTACATTGTTTTAGTGGTTGTCCACCGAAATTGAACCTGGTCTGTATGAAAATTAATTTTACTTTCGGTGGGTTGCCACCGAAATCGTTACCTTGTTTCAGTGCAGTCCATCGAATTTGATTATGTTTTTTTATTAGTTGTCCACCGCATATTTTTTCGCGTTTCAGTGGTACTCCACCGAATATGTTTCCGTTTTTTAGTGATTGTCTACCGAATTTGTTTACATTTTTCAGTGATAATCTACCGAATCTGTTACTGAGTTTGTATTTGATATTGATTTTTAGATATGAAGAGGACTCGGAGAGGTACTACTGAGACTTCAACATCTTGACCTGATAGAAGAGTCCCATAGCCTCAACGAGGAGACAAAGAGCGGCTCCCTAAGATCCGTTTGAGGATACTACAGAGGTTGAAGATGTAGTTCCTACTCATGATAGTAATGTTAACGCAGAGGTTGAAGATGTAGCTGCTACTCGTGATAGTAATGTTGAGGTACCTATCGAGCCTACTGAGCCATCTCTAGTAGGTCCCATTGATCCATCTCAAACCATCAGTTACAATATCACCTGATGTCCTATGCCACTCAATATAATTGTGTTCGGATAACTTAGTAAGAAATTGTTGTATTTGTGTTCTCCCAGCAAATTATTTGGTTCTATTTCAGATCCTAGCATTGTATATTATCTTCATAGTTGAAACATTCATTGCATCTCTATCCTTTAGGGTGACCAAAATATCTCTGGTTTCACCAAACTCTTAGACATGTCCACCAACAAGGCATTCTCCTCTTCAGAAAGTCGCCCCACAAATGAATGACCTTGAAGATACTCTGAAATATGATGGTTGTGTACTCCGCAAACCACCTCCAACTTCCAATCATCCCCATCACCAATATTGACACCTTTTAACAAGAATGGGTATCCACATTTCTTGGTACCAGTGTCCCTAGCACACTTTTTTGTATCACCATTTGTATCCGACCTTATATTAGTTGTCTCACTAGACTTGCAAGACTTATAATTACCGCCCATCTCACAAGCAAGTATTACTCGAGGTCTCCTCTTGCCCTCACCTCTATAATCAGACCATCTAAGTAATGCATCTCTGCTATTGAATATCTACATATAAAACTCATCTTATTTAAAGTTAAAATTTGAAACATTAATATCACGCTAATGATACTAAAAATGATTTCAGACCAAAAAAAAAAAACTCATAAATAATTACCGAATAAGTTGTGAATTGATCACTATAGTCCATCACATATTTTGTTC
This sequence comes from Prunus fruticosa, assembly GCA_018703695.1. Taxonomy (NCBI): domain Eukaryota; kingdom Viridiplantae; phylum Streptophyta; class Magnoliopsida; order Rosales; family Rosaceae; genus Prunus; species Prunus fruticosa. The sequence goes on along the minus strand of CM031917.1, from coordinate 25,255,368 downwards.
CCAAATTATTGTCTTCGTAGGGACGTCACCTTGTTTTTGTTCCTTCAATGGGAGTAAGGTTAAAATAGTTTACATTAAATTTGTGGTCGACAATAAGTTACTGAAAAATAAATATATTTTGATTCGTTGCCACTGAACTTGTAGGTAAAATTTCGGTAATACACCATTGAACACCGTTCCATATTACGGTGGATCTTTACCGAATATTAAGTTAATGGCCGGTCAAACACAGGTGCAACGTTTCGGTCCCATCGAATATACCTATTGCGTTCGATATTGATGTGCTGACGCAACCAGCGAACCATCATGAAATCCTAAACTTGAAAAACGCCAAAAAATAAACTCATATCTCATTCGAAGCCTCTCTAACTTCAATCTTACCCTTCATGAATATATACAAGATATTTTTTCACCAATATAAACGTATAACCCTCGTTAGGGTTGTAGGAACATGATGGTTTGAGAAAAAAAGTCTAACTAGGGTTGTAGGAACATATGTGGGGTGTAGTGAGCAATTTTTTTTTTAATTTTTAATTTTTTTGTCCTTAACTGTAATTATGTACAAGAGTAAAATATGTTATTTATATTTAAAATTAGTATGTGGTGCAAAGAGCAAATAATGGGGTGCCAATAAAATCATTCTTTAGTTTTTAGTCGTTTGGTTCAATGGGTTTAGTTGATTCAATGGTTCGGTGGTGGTGGTGGGTGGGGAGGCGGCTGGGGCCTAGGTGGTGTATGGTTGATACGCGAAGGAAGGGAAGAATTTGCTAATTTTGCTGTTTTCTTTTGTTTCTTTTATATATATTTTTTTTAATTGAATAATTTTTAATTATTTATTTTGTCTACATGGAGTCCGCGTCATTAAAAAACTGAGGTCCGTGCATTGATTTTTAACTAATTTATAAAACTCACTCAAATGTTTATTTTTAATTTTATATTTAATTTATATTTCAAATATTTAAATAGTTGGAATTACTAAAATGTCTATGCCACGAGTTAATTGTGTTAATGATTAAATTGATAGATCACTGAAATTTTATCGATAGGGTAAACTGAAATTTTCAATAAAGCTCATGGACAAATGAATAAATAAGCCATTTTAACAATCCCCTTTTTAAGCAAGATTTTTTCAACCATGATATTTTTTTTAAAAAGTAATTGTTGGTGACAGGAGAGAAGAGAATGGTGGGAACGACAAGGTTAGACTAAATTTTTTGTGATTTTTCGTCGATTTTCAGAGAGGAATTGCGTGATTGATGTGAATTTGGAGACGAAGATGATAGAGCGAGGAAGAAGATTAGGATAAATCTTTTTTTCTTTGGTCGAATAACTAGCCCATAAATAGGTTAAATAAAATCTAATTTTCGGTATTATTCAGTATAACATTTGTTTTTTCCAATCTTCAGTATAACGTTATTAGGAATAACAAATATGTAGAAGAAATGGAATCATAATTACTTCAAAATAAGACTTAATACGCAAAATTAGAAAAGAATGGTATTTCAAACCAATATACTTGAGTGGTCTCAAGTTTCAAACTATTCTCAAACGTCTTACAAGTCTACAACTTAAATAATACGTACACTTAGCGTATATGATTGTCGACAACCAAATCCAAAAACTAGGAAAAATTACCGCATTCTTCCAAAAAAATGACAATATTCCCGTACCCAAGTGTTGTTATGGTAACCACAGATTTCAATACAAACAATCTAAATAGTTAGATTCTGTGAGTCTGAAAACTCCAACATACTTACAACTATGCATTAAATAGGTGCAAATAATTGCACAAGCAATTCTAACAAGCCAACACAATTGTTAAACTAATGCTCACTAATGCACCAATGAACTAGCATAAGTTCCAAATATTTGATAAAACAATCACATAAAGTCATCAAAAATAAATCCCCCACATAACCCAACACTCCACTAAGAAAAAAACTCAACAATGAACAATATCCTCGTACCCAAGTGTTGTTATGGTAACCACAGACATATACAAACAATCAAAATAGTTAAATTCTTGCGAGTCTGTGAAACTCCAACATACTTACAACTATACATTAAATAGGTGCAAATAATGGCAAAAGCAATTCTAACAAGCTAACACAATTATTAAACCAATGCTCACTAATGCACCAATGAACTAGCATAAGTTCCAAATATTTGATAAAACAATCACATAAAGTCATCAAAAATAAATCTCCCACATAGCCCAACACTCCACTAAGAAAAAAAAAACTCAATAATGAACAATATCCCCGTACCCAAGTGTTGTTGTGGTAACCACAAACAGATACAAACAATCAAAATAGTTAAATTATGTGAGCCTGTGAAACTCCAACATACTTACAACTATACATTAAATAGGTGCAAATAATGGCAAAAGCAATTCTAACAAGCTAACACAATTGTTAAACCAATACTCACTAATGCACCAATGAACTAGTATAAGTTCCAAATATTTGATAAAACAATCACATAAAGTCATCAAAAATAAATCCCCCACATAGCCCAACATTCCACTAAGAAAAAAAACTCAATAATGAACAATATCCCCGTACCCAAGTGTTGTTATGGGTAACCACAGACCAATACAAACAATCCAAATAGTTAAATTCTGTGAGTCTGTGAAACTCCAACATACTTAAAACTATGCATTAAATAGGTGCAAATAATTGCTCAAGCAATTCTAACAAGCCAACACAATTGTTAAACTAATGCTCACTAATGCACCAATGAACTAGCATAAGTTCCAAATATTTGATAAAACAATCACATAAAGTCATCAAAAATAAATCCCCCACATAGCCCAACACTCCACTAAGAAAAAAACTCAACAATGAACAATATCCTCGTACCCAAGTGTTGTTATTGTAACCACAGACATATACAAACAATCAAAATAGTTAAATTCTGTGAGTCTGTGAAACTCCAACATACTTACAACTATACATTAAATAGGTGCAAATAATGGCAAAAGCAATTCTAACAAGCTAACACAATTGTTAAACCAATGCTCACTAATGCACCAATGAACTAGCATAAGTTTCAAATATTTGATAAAACAATCACATAAAGTCATCAAAAATATGGCCCAACACTCCACTAAGAAAAAAAACTCAATAATGAACAATATCCCTGTACCCAAGTGTTGTTATGGTAACCACAGAACATATACAAACAATCAAAATAGTTAAATTCTGCTAGTCTGTGAAACTCCAACATACTTACAACTATACATTAAATAGGTGCAAATAATGGCAAAAGCAATTCTAACAAGCTAACACAATTGTTAAACCAATGCTCACTAATGCACCAATGAACTAGCATAAGTTCCAAATATTTGATAAAATAATCACATAAAGTCATCCAAAATAAATCCCCCACGTAACCCAACACTCCACTAAAAACAAAACTTAACAATGACGTTAGAACTTTACCCCAAACACAATTGAGTACAATGTCCCTGGATCCCATAGTTGATGTCATTTGTGCCGTAAAGGAAAGTGAAAGGGCAAATGGTGATAAACTTCTTTGTTTATTTTTGTCTGCGAAGCTATGCGGGAAACAACTTAATAAACTAAAAATCATATTAGGCATCAACGGCCACATGCTGATCCTAATGACCACTTGAAAACGAGTTGGAGGTGCAGGCCCTGGAATATCTTGTGGAAGAAGAGTTGCATCTTGTGCTACATCTTGTTGAAGAAGAGCTGCATCTTGTATGTGCTCATGTGCAGCTTGTAAGTGCTTAAGTGCAGCTTGTAAGTGCCCAAGTGTTTGTATGATAGTATAGCAAGCAAATACCAGAGTCGCTTCCCACAAAAATTTGTAAAGTTTATCAATTAATTATAAATATGAATACCTTAAGAAAACTAGAAAATAATAACGAAATATTAAAAGTACTAAAGTAGCCGAAAATAAGGTTACTCAATTTTAAACTAAGTGTTGAAAATCAAGAAAACAAAATTAACAAAGGTTGGAAATGACAAAAGTAGTACATTCCACCAAAGATGACAAAACTGATCTATGATTGCTCATAATGCAAAGAATATAAGTTATTGCCGACTTGAAGTTTTTTCACTAAGAATTTGAGAGTGAATTAAGTTTATTGGCAAACTTGATACATGTCAATGAAGCATATTGAATGTTTTAATAAGAATCCTATTCTAATTTTTCTTATGAATTTTCATTGGCCTTTTCTTTTCCTCCACTTTCTCATGTACAAAGAAAATGTCACATTGACACATATGGATGCCATAAGAAATAGACTTCATATTTGTACAGCAATCCCCAACATGTACATTATCCTTATTTTCAAACAATTTTTCCAACAATTTGAGAATAAGAATAGAGAAAGGACGTGACTCCCTATAATCAAATGCTTCTATATTTAATATTCTTTTAAGCATTTATTTAATGCCAACAATTTTTTATTGTTGAAGAATACAAAAAGTTCCACATTGGAAATTCAACAAAATAGAAAGTACCATATAATGAATGATTCCACTCCTAATAACATTGAGACATTTTGTATAAAACTCTCTATCCTAGGTCGACTCTAAGCCCTCAAATCATATCTTCAAATTCAAACACAAATCCTAAATCAAATCCTCAAATAATATCCTCTCAAATCCAAATATTCAATCATATTCTTATTCTTAGTACTCGTGAGCAATTTAGTGGGGGTATGGAGAGAAAAAACAAGGCTAAAAGTTACTTTTGGTCCTTGTAGTTTGGCACTTCAACCACTTTTGACCATGTAGTTTCAATTCCATCAATTTTGACTCTGTAGTTTCGTATTTGCTGCAATTCAAGGACAAGTTAGTATTCTTGTCAATTTCTTTGACGGTGTAAGGGGCAATTTTGTCAACCTAAAATCCTTGAGCATAAAAGCTCGTTTGAAACTCCCCTAATTTCATATTAGGGCTTGAAATTGTTTGTTTGGATTTAGGGTTTTTCAAAAATTGGGATTAGTAGTTGAATTTCGAGCCCTAATATGAAATGGGGAGAATTTAAAACAAGCTTTTACGCTCAAGGGTTTTGGGTTGACGAAATTGCCCTTTGCATCATTAAAGAAATTGACAAGAATACTAACATGTCCTTGAATTGCTACAAATACGACACTACAATGGCAAAATTGACGAAATTAAAACTACAGAGTCAAAAGTGGTTTAAGTGCCAATCCATAAACATAGTGCCTCTTAACTAACTCCAAAAACATGAACAACTGAACAATTAATTAATTAAGTGTTTAACGTCAACATCTACACGGAGGTTGTGAATGAAAACCTTCGCATTCCCTCCCTGACCCTGTGCAGTTATAATGCGGGGGGGAAAGGTCGCAGAAGATTCTCGTAGTTCTCGCAGCTTATTGGCTCCAAAGATCTCTACTAAAACTGCCTTGCGGCGGCACCATAAACGTAAGAATCTCGCCGCCCCATAACAACCGCCGCTGCCACCTCCCATTAGTAATTCATTTGCCATGTCCTCGCCCACATATGACCTCACCATTGCCAGGATGAAGTTGATGGTGGTCTGGCTCATCTTGTTTAAAGGTGGAAGAGGCAATGGCGTCATTGCGAGAATGAGTTTGTCATTCTTCTCCTCATACCCGTACAAGAGTCCTGCCCCGGAAGTTGTCGTAAGAGACGCCCAATATGTGGTTGGGGTTAATAAACACCAGGATCAGGTCCCATGTGGAGGTTAAGTACCAGTTGTTGTTGTTGGAGGAGCCACCAGCAGCAGCAACAACAACAAGACTCGGGGTAAGTGGGCACGGGGACACAACTACCGAGTTAAGCCGAACTCGGGAACCTGATGTCTAGCAAGCGGTCTTGCAATGCCATTAAGTAGAAAATTATCGACAAACACGAGAAAATGCCCACCATTAAGAGGATGGGGCAGACGTTGCGAAGTCTACAACATTCGAGTAACTCCTCTATTTTTTTGGACAGGGAGCGCCAAACAACTTCTTCCATTTGATTATTAATATCACTAGAAAGAAATATTTGAGAGATTTGAGAGTGTATTTTTTCCCATCTCATTAAACTCATATTTATAGAGAATCAGTTTCTCTAATCTCCAAATCGTACATGGAATAGGAATCTTGGAGAGATTACCTAAGGTTTTTTTTTTGGGGTCAAAACAATAATGGTTTCTTTACTTTCTATTTTTTATTCCACAGGTTTCCGATTCCGAAGGTCGCACAAGTTTCTGGGAGTCGTTATCAAATATAGGCAAATAACTTACCTATACAATCTAAGTATAAATTAGTATACAATCCAACTTAATTACCTATAATTTACCTTATTCAAATCATTTACGTATTTTTTATATAAAAAATATGTACCTATGTCGAAAATTCTGATGTAACGGAAAAAAGGAAAAAAAAAACACAAACCACACACGCAAAGGGCATTCGAACCCCTGCCATTTCACTCCTCCAACGCCTTAACCACCATGTTGCTTATGCTTTTGTGATAATTCGCTAAGGAGAACTCTATGTGGTACTAAGTCACTCATGTATCTTACCATGCAATGTATAAAGTGTAAAATATTGTTGTAAATCATTATATATAAATGATTATAGTGTGTTTACTCTTCTTTCATTAATTACTACATATTTTCTACACTCACAGTATTTGTCAACTCGCTATATAATCAACTTAAATCAGTTAAACCCATCATGTAATGCATTTCCTTCCAATTTTTGTGAAAAACTAATAGATAATTGACTAAATAAATATCCTCCAAAGTTTCAATTAAAATTTCCAAATTTTTCTTACAATTTCAGTGGTTTTTATTCAATTTTTATTCAATATCGAATAATATCCCGATATTTCCATCGAAATTTTCGTGTTTTTGAACTACTGATATTTTCGATACCATCAATATTTTAGACCTTGGTCATTATAACGTACCTAGTCAATAATTGAAGAGCACCAACCCCGAGAGAAATTATTTAGTAGTACAGTATCCACTTACGGATCTACACATGAGCAAGGAGGTGCAGCTGCACCTCCCCTCCGTGGAAAATCCTTTGGGGTAGCCAGAATTTGCCCTTCCTCCTTCGCCCACCATGTGTTCGATTAAATGTCTGGAAGAGACTTTGTAATATTCAATTTGATTTCTTCTTCACATAAACTTGTTGTCTCCCAAAATTCTCTTAATGGTGTATCGCTATTTAATAAATATCCATGAGCTTTAATCCCCCTTATTTGGCATACGTTCTTTCTTAGTTTCTCAACTTATAATTTAATTTTGTTTTATGTAGATTTCACGTATATTTATTCAAAGTTTCTCTCTTCCCTGTCGACTAATGTAGATGGGTTCATGGACTCCTTGCACTTGGATTTCCCTCACATACTTTTAACCTTTTAAATGTTGCCCTTCCCTTGAAAAATTCATGGGTCCGCCAGCTTGGTTTTAGTCTTTGAATTCGCAATTGACAACTCTTCAGCGGAATCTATTCTTTTCCCAAACACATACATTGCTTAATTCCCAGTTGACAACTCCTGATTTGAATTACATTGCTATTGTTTGTAATCTATATGCTATGCCGACATCGCTTGGTATGATTGTCTACCGCGCAAATCTCACGGCCTGGAGTTACGGGCTGAGGGGATATGCGTTGACACGCGGCTTTCTGCTTTTGGGTGTGATGCGGTTGTGTGCGGGCGTGCCAGGACGGTCTCCCGTGCGTCGAGATGTGGTTTGGAAAGTGGTGCGCCTGTTTGGACTTGACTTCTAATCAAGCGGTTGTGGCCGAGAGAGGAACTGATCTCCGGCCTTTAGGTTCACGGCCTGAGCTACAAGGCCGTTTAGTGGTGATGTTGGTGGATTTTGGGCGGTGCTCCGCGCGTGCTCAGTGAGCGACGGTTGTATGATATATGGGGTGAATGAGCGAATAATAGGGATGGTACTCCGGCGCCTTGAAAATCAAGGGTCGTATGATATATTGATGAACAGATTTTCCTTACAAACTAACACTACTCCTAGGAAAGCAAGTAAAATATTGAAAGTGCATTACAGGAAAATATAAGTTGCTCCGTGGGAGGCTTTGGTTTGGTATTTGAACCCTTTGAACGTATTTTGAGCCTTGTATTTATAGAAGGAGTTCTTGGAGGAGTAATCGAGGCTGAAATCTTGCATAGTGGAGTTTGATTAGAGCAAGTGGGTAGTCCAATCAACATTTGGGATCGTGAAGTATGGTGGTGTGGCCCCATAAATCCTGGTGAATTTCGGCCGCCGCCCTAATCGTGGATATGTATATTTCAACATTTAAATGTGTTTGCTATATTTAATTTCTTCAGGATTATCACTATGATGGAACATCAAATAGCCGTCACCGGTGTTATATAACCCATTGTGGTAGATTGCCAATTACAATGATAAATTAAATTGTGTTGTGTAGATTTTAAGTGGCACGACAGTTGCAAGAAGTAACTTTATGTCTGTCTTTCTAAAAAGTGCTAATAAAAATTTAACTTAAGTGATTTCATGGCTATTTATGAGAAAAACATTGAAGCCCGGGCTAGCCGTTAATTTCTTATAAACTAGCCTCTTTGCTCGCTCCCGCGCACGAGGCCGTAGTGCGACTTAACATCATCTGCAAAAGAGTTGAGGTTCTAATGTTAAGTTATGGTGCTTCAAGTACAAAATTAAATGAACAAAAAATGAAAACAGATCAATCAATTCTTAATGAACAAAAACAGATATGTGAATTCTTAAATTAAGAAAATAAAAGCTACATGAATATGTTTCTTTTTCTTGCTACTGGCAATGGCATAAATGTTTGTAATCAATTATATGATTTTGCAGAGAGCCTTGTCTTACTCGGCCACCCCAATTCCATTTCTTACTAAGTACTAGCAAGTAAGAAGTAACAACAGGATCGCTTTTGAACTTCATAGTTAGTGACTTGTTAGATCCTTGTGCTTGGTTGAGTGGATATGCCTAGCATCTTACTGTAACTTATTACTTTAAGCGCGAGAGGCTTATTCGCGTCACGCACGACTTAACATCATATGAAAAAGGGTTGAGATTGTAATGTTATGCAGTATGGCGAAGTTATGGTTAACTACACATCAATTGCTTCCTTTTCAAATACAAAATTAATTGAACAAAAAAAGAACTGAAGAGGAAAATATGTAGCAGGCAGTAGGACTTCATATGCTCCTAAACAACATAAATGCAATTGAAATGAATCTTTTAACTACTTTGATTCTTTTCCTTCAACTTCTTGGAAGCCAAACAGAGATTTGGATCCACAGGTTACTGCAGCATACTAAAATCAAAGGCGATAAAAATAAAATAAATCAAAGGCCTAAATAAAATTGAGAGACATTATAATCCTTACTTTTAATTTGAAGAAAAGGAGAACCCCCAAAATTTAATCTTGTGCCAGAATTTCATATTCTAATTTTAGTTTTTAAAATTTTTTATTTTGCGTTTTTACGATAATACCCATGTGAATTTTATGTGCCAGTTTCATGTGCGTTTTTACGAAAATACCCATCCGACACAGAATCCCTATTTTGCCCCTGCATAAACCCCAATTATCGAAGCAACCTGTAAAACCCGCCCTAGAGCCTCAACGCACCTGTTTTTACAACAGAAGAACGCAGCGAAGAAGAAAGTGAGTGAGAAAGAGACACTTGGAGAGAAGGAGAAGGAGAAGGAAATTCCAGAAAAAACTCCACCACCGAGGCGTAAGAAGGGAGAAGATTCATTGGTAATTTCGTAATTTGGTTCCGCCCTTTTCCATCATCACTGCCCGTCTGTTTGCATGCAACACTTTACTTTCCCAGAAAACAAATGAAAGAGATTCATTCGCATTTGTTATCTTGATAAGTTTTTGAATGGTTAAAATTCAATTTTATTCATAATAAATGTTTTTTGATTAAATTTTGTGGTAATATATTTCAGGTTTGTTGAAGTAAGTAAATGAGGAGCAAACTGGACTTTCCCATGGAGAATTGTGCACATCATATGGACTTGAGGTGTGGATTTTATTGCTTTGTCATTTGCTTCTGTGCTAGTTTCCTTCAACAACAAGACACCCATTTAAGTACTTGCCTAAGAACAGGGCCTTAGGTTAGTTTATGAGGTTGACAAACTAAAACAACAGAAATCTAGGTCTCAAGTTTTGTTCTTTTTCATGATCTTTATCTCAACTTTTATATAAGTAGGGCTATAGTGAATTAAAGCTTACAATTACATGCTACTTGTTAAAGAAATTTCTATCATGTAACTTGGAGTGAGCAATGGAAACTGAACTGGCTCGGCCACTTTTCCTAGTTATCTAGTTCTTCAGCCATTAACTGAAATATGTACTGCATGGTTCATAATCTCTTGTTATGGTTTAAATTGGAAGGGCAAAAAACTCGTTTTCTGTCATTTTAAACCTTCATCCTCTTTCCGTGTTTTTTTTTTGGGGTTTAAGCTTGGGAGGTGGTGATAGCAACACCCTCATCTTGCCAGCAAAGAGAAGGAACAAAAGGAAGGGCACCAATCAGGTGCGTGCAGAAGTTAAATTACTAGTTGTTTTATTTTCTGCTGTATTCAAATTAAATATTACCTGAATCTGATTATCCAGGATTGTGAAAAACTCAATAAAAGAAAAGCAACAATGATTAGCAAATCCCAGCAAAGGAAACTGAAGAAGTTGGAGGTGCGTGACTGTATTGATAGGTGAAAAACTCAATGCATTTTTGTTTCATTGTTCTCTTAACTTGACTTGGACTTGTTTGCTTTTCATTTCTCAAGGAGGAGAAGGAAAAATCCCTTTCCATATCCAAAAGCATTGAGGCCTTAGAGTACGGCTGTCTTCCCTGCTCCCTCTTTTCTTGATAGGTGATTAATATTTTAGTCTGTTTCCTATCCAAGTGATGTTTGATGGGATTTTTGTATTTACATTACCAGGAAATATAAGCTTCCAGAGGGTGCACATTCTCTTTTGCAGTCATCAAAGAATATTGGCAAGGTTTGTATCCGCGAAAGTGTTTACCAATATAATCAAAATTTTGTTGCATATCTTTCTTCTTAACAGGGTTTTTTTTTCTTTTAATTTTTTTTTGTAGGTTGAGTCTAAAAAGGAAAAACATAGGAAGGCTGTACTACTCTCCAAAGCTGGCTTTGGTGTTCCCCTTACTGACCAACCATTTAACAAGATAGATAGTGAAAGTGAAAGTGAAAGTGAAAGTGAACCTGAGTTAGAAAAAACTCAATCAAGGTCGGATCTTTGCAAGAATGATCAGGTGCAATCAAAGATAGTCCCAGCAGAAATCCGAAAGAACACATCTATTTCTTTGGACTCCTCTCAGGGTCTAGTCTGTGGCAGAGGACTTGGCGTGAATGGTGGAAGTGCTGCTGACTCACCATATAAAAATGCTATTAGCAAAAAACATGACAAATCTTTGCGAGAAGACATAAACATTTTGCCCACTTCAAGTGTGAATGATGATAGTCAAAGCATGAAGATGGTATGTTTCATCTTCATCATATTGAGAATTCTTCTAAGTATCTTGTCTTTTTATGTTACTATTTTTTGAACCTATTACATGAAATCCCATTATTAGTTGATACTTTTTAAAAAGGAAATTTTGTTGCTCTTATGGCATGTATTCTATATGTTGTGATACTCCCTCCTGCACCCTGCCCTTCAATAGAGAAAAGAAAAACAGGAACAAACAAATAATTTTAGATTCTAAATTTCAGAATGGTTTTATAATACTTGTAAGATGTGCAATCCAAGAGCACATTTGGATTTTTGATAGGTATCAAGGATAACTATGAGCAGAATGTGATCAACATGCTATTCATGTTCCTGTTTCTTACAGTAGTTAGAAATGTGATATTACCAGTTTTTATATGTTCTGAGTGGCATTTATTTATTTATGACTGGTGTTACTGACTGACTGGAGACTGGGGGTGGATTTGGGACAGGACAATCTAAAAGAAACACCAAATGTAAATTTCAGCAGGACGAGTAAATTATCAAATTCTCCTACACCGAGGTCTCTAATCGCCCCAACTATAGTGCATGTATCAAGGCCTGAGGAAGTTGAAAATGCAAGGAAGGATCTTCCAATAGTAATGATGGAGCAGGAGATAATGGAGGCTGTTAATGACCATTCCACTGTTATTATATGTGGAGAGACTGGGTGTGGTAAAACCACCCAAGTTCCACAGGTGGGTTTATTATCATATTATTGTTGTTATGTTTATATGTATTTTATATTCTTGATCCCTTGAAGCTCCTAATTCTGCATTTTGGTTGACATGTTGCAGTTTCTTTTTGAAGCCGGCTTTGGTTCAAGCTTCTCTTGTGTCCGAAGTGGTATAATTGGTGTTACTCAACCTCGTCGTGTTGCAGTCCTTGCGACTGCTAAGCGAGTGGCATATGAGCTTGGTCTGCATTTAGGTAAAGAGGTCGGGTTTCAAGTTAGGTATGACAAAAGGATCGGTGAAAGTTGCTCCATCAAGTTCATGACAGATGGAATATTACGACGGGAACTTCAGGTTCTTTAAGCAACCGATCTTGTTAATGCTATCATGATTTGAGCAACTATGCATCAAATAATAAGTTTCTCTATTTGGGTTTCTATAAAGGTTGGGTTCTGTTTTCATATTGATACATATACGGTTTGGATGATTGAACCAGTGATTAGAACCATTCAGTTTTTAGCTTCTCAGCTAAATCAGAAATTGTTTAGCCATTTGATTATCCTTGGCAACTTCTGATCTGAATTTTTTAGAATCCTTGGGTAGCCCTAGGAAGGATATGTGCACTTTTCTTACAATAAGGACATCCTTAACATAGAAAAATTCCGTATATATATGTATGGGTTAGGATCCTGGGACAAACTATTTTACGCATAATTACGACATTTCTCTACAATTTGGGAAATGTTTTACATGAATGGTTTTGAAGGGAACCTACAAAATAGATGGTTTTATATATTGGGAAGACATTGTGGGATGAGCTGCACAGCATGGTTCTCTTCTTAAAAAGAAAATCCCTTTTAAGTTTTGACTATTTGTATATATCTTAAGTCTTAGTAGATCTCTCTCTCTCTCTCTCTCTCTCTCTCTCTCTCATTTTTTTTCTCCTCACTCACATTAGTAGCTGGTTTCTCTTATCTTATCCAAAAACGAAAAAAGGATAAAAATGCTTTGACAAGCTGCAGTATTAATTTGATATGCATATATAATGGGCAACGGGTACCCATTGGGCTTAATGGACTGCTAGTGGGCGGTCAATAGGGAATCATATCGGTACTGCCTTGGATGTGTCTCAAGGCTTAGACGGGCAGTGTGTGGGTTGGTGTCTGAGGATTTGTGTGAGGTACAAACAGTCCTCATCCTATAAAATATCATATTAATACTGCAGCTTGTCATTAATGTCTTCATTTTTATCCTTTTTTTGTTTTGTTTTTTTGTTTTTGGGATAAGATGAGAGAAACCAGCTAGATTTTTGGATACTGTTCCCCTTTACTAAAAGTACTTGTACTTGCACAATTTAATTTTGCATCAAGGCACGCAAATGGCCCGGTTTTATTCAGCCCTGAACTGAATTTCTATTGGTTTTGGTTTTCACTCTCTGTCAATTGTACAAGTATTGATCATTACTTCTTGGGATCTGTTTCCAACTTTTTTTTTTGGTACTAATCTTTTATCATGTCACCGTTTTTATGAAATTTTTTAGAGTTTAGTTAGATTTAGTTATCCTTGTCCATGTACTTAAACCAAAGCTCTTTATTGCACAGAATGACTTTTTGCTGAAGCGATACTCTGTCATAATTCTTGACGAGGCTCATGAGCGGAGCTTGAACACTGACATTCTTATCGGAATGCTTTCACGTGTAATTCGTGCTCGCGAGGTGAAGCTCCATAGTGTTGATCATGAAAAAATTTGTTAGTCAAGGTTTTTGAACCATTTGTCTTACTCATTTGCATGTGATGGCAGGAAAAATATGCAGAGCAGCAACGGGAGGTGCTTTCAGGAAGAACTATAAGTACTGAGCAACAGATTTTTCCATTGAAGCTTGTTCTGATGAGTGCCACCTTGCGAGTGGAAGACTTCATGTCTGGTAGAAAGCTGTTTCGCAATCCTCCGCCAGTTATAGAAGTTCCCACCAGACAATTTCCTGTAACCATTTACTTTTCAAGCAGAACCAAGGAAGAGGATTATATTGGGCAAGCATGTAAAAAAGTCTTGGCAATTCACAAGAGGCTGCCACGCGGGGCATACTTGTCTTCGTCACTGGGCAGAGGGAAGTAGAGTATTTGTGTCGAAAGCTACGTAGAGTTTCAAAGGAACAGTTTAAAAAAACATCTGAAGGGGATATTAGGAGTGATGTCACTGAAGTTTCTGAAAGAAGTTCTACTGAGGAAATAGACATGAAGGAGATCAATGAAGCATTTGAGATTCATGGAAATTCGGCTGACCATCAAACTGACAGATTTAGCTATAATGATGAAGATCAGTTTGATATAGATGACGATGAGTTGGATGATTCATATGATTCAGAAACAGAGAGTGAACTGGAAATTATTGGTGACTATGGTGACTCATTGATCCAAGCTAGCCCGGAAATTGATGGTGATGTTGAAAATGTTTTAGGAGAGGAAGGGGGCATTACTCAACTGAAGGCCGCTTTTGAAGCTTTAGATGCAAAAACTTCATTTAACTTCAACTTTGATGAGAAACAACCTATTTTAGTTACTCCAAACGCTTGCCACAACCAATCCAATCCTAGCATGGGAAAAGAGAGTGGAGTTGAAGAGAATACTTCTCCAGGTACATTGCATGTTCTCCCTCTTTATGCCATGCTTCATGCGAAAGATCAGCTCCGTGTATTTGAAGAAGTCAGGGAAGGAGAACGGCTCATTGTTGTGGCCACCAATGTGGCTGAAACATCTTTAACTATACCTGGGATAAAGTACGTTGTCGATACTGGAAGAGAGAAAGTGAAAAGCTACAATTCCTCAAATGGCATGGAAACATATGAAGTACAGTGGATAAGTAAGGCATCAGCTGCTCAACGTGCAGGAAGAGCTGGAAGAACCGGGCCTGGATACTGTTACCGTCTGTATTCTTCTGCAGCATATAGTAACATATTTCCTGACTTTTCTCCGGCTGAAATATCTAAAGTCCCTGTTGATGGTGTTGTACTTTACATGAAATCCATGAATATTGATAAGGTGGGTCCAAAATGTCTCCTGGCCAAACTTTAAGCTATTAATATGCAATTAAACATTTTGAAGTTTTCTTTCAGTAGCTTGATTTGTGAGGTGGGGATATAGTTTAACTTCACAAGATTTTCATGTGCAGCCCACTGATTATACGTAAAATTGACAATACTGATCTCATTGGGGTTAGGTTTGGGGTTCTGAACCTGTTGATTTTTATATCTTAGTGCTCGTAGAAGTATTATTCATCTTCTAATGTTCATGGTTTTGGATCGTTATTACTAAGTTCTTGGGCAGCGTTGGCTTGTTTCACCTGAAAGTATGCTCTATTTTGTTAACATTATGTTATTTAGAGATCTTGTGTGTCATCTTTTACGTCTGGACTGCTGTTATAGTATATGACCTTTTTTTGTGTCCATCCCAGGTATCCAATTTTCCATTTCCAACTCCTCCAGAGGGTGCTGCCTTGGATGAAGCTGAGCGTTGCTTAAAGATCCTTCAAGCACTTGACAGCAATGGAAGACTGACACCTTTAGGGAAGGCCATGGCTGATTTCCCCATGAGTCCTCGCCACTCTAGGATGCTCCTTACGGTTATTCAAGTAATGAGTAAGGAGAAGAGTTACTCTAGGGCTAATTTAGTGCTAGCATACGCAGTTGCAGCAGCAGCTGCTTTGAGTTTGTCAAATCCTTTTGTCAGGCAGTTTGAAGATAGTCACACAAAAAGCCAAGACTTAAATGAGGATGGAAATTCCAATGGCACCGTGAACGTTGAAGTTATGGACAAGCAAGAGAAGTTGAGAAGGAAGAAACTAAAAGAAACTGTAAAAATGTTTCGTGAAAAATTTTCTAATCCCAGCAGTGATGCTCTGTCTGTAGCTTATGCTTTGCAGTGCTATGAACTTTCGGAGAGCCCAGTGGAATTCTGTAATGTCAATGCTCTACACCCGAAAACAATGGAGGAAATGTCCAAGCTGAGAAAGCAACTACTCCAACTTGTCTTTAACCAAAGTGGTGTTTCTGGTGGGCAGAAGGATTTTTCATGGATTTTTGGAAGTCTGAAAGATGTAGAAAATGTTTGGAGGGTTTCCCATGATAAGAACCCGCTATTATTGTATGAGGAAGAGCTCCTAGGTCAAGCTATCTGCGCTGGTTGGGCAGATAGGGTTGCCAAACGCATTAGAGGAAGTTCCGGGTTATCTTTAGGAGATAAAAAAGTTCATGCAGTTCGGTATCAAGCCTGCATGGTTAAAGAGATTGTGTTCCTCCACCGTTGGTCATCTGTTTCTAATTCAGCCCCTGAGTTTTTGGTATACAGTGAGTTGATACAGACAAGACGTCCGTACATGCACGGTGTTACTAGTGTGAAATCAGAATGGCTTGTTGAGTATGCTCGGTCTCTATGCACTTTCTCCGCACCCCCAACAGATACCAAACCTTACTATGAGCCTCTAACTGACCAAGTATTACATTATGTCATTCCAGCCTTTGGTCCTCATTTATGGGAGCTTCCATCACATAGTATTCCAATTAGTAATTATGCATTTCGAGTGGCAGTTTTTGCTTATGCTTTGCTTGAAGGCCAGGTTTTGCCATGTTTAAGATCTGTTCGTAAGTATATGGCAGCCTCTCCTGCTAGTGTTTTAAGGCCAGAGGCAGCAGGTCAAAGACGGGTTGGGAGTCTTTTGGCTAAGCTGAATATAAAAAAGATAGACAGCTGTGCTATGTTAAGAGAGGTCTGGAAGGAGAATCCCAAGGAATTGCATCCAGAAATCATGGACTGGTTTCAGGAGGGTTTCCACAATAATTTCAAAACTCTTTGGTCACATATGCTTAGTGAAGTAATTTTAGAGCCCCAAGATTCGATTCCGAAGACATCAAAGAGAGTTAAAGTGAAAAAATAAATTGCTGGTATGTAAGTTTGGCCAGCATACTGACATATTATTGTTTCTCTATATAACATAATTACAATTCTGTGATTTAATGTGAAAAATAGCCAGAAGGAATGATCAGCCACTGTATCTGTATGGAGATGCATTGACCTCGACGTGCCCTCTGACTGAAACTACTGCAGTTAGGTAATCCGCTCTAAATGTAGACCCCTTTTCAGTGAAATATAGGAAGGAAATGTATAGGAGAAAAGAGAGAAAGGAGGAGGAAGGGGAGGGATGGCTGAGGGACAATGTACATGGAATGGTACTGAAAATGGAATCAAAAGTTAAAACTAGAAACATTATAGCTTTCATTTTGAAGTTTTTATTTCACGAATTCCCCTTCATCTCTCCCTTATTCCTTCTGCCCTTCTTCCCTCCTTCCTCCCATACATTTACCCTCCATCTTTTAGTGGAAAAGAAAAACGCAAAAATTTAAGTGTTTCCAAACAGGCACTTATTTTTTATCTGTTTTTCCACAGGTTTCAGAGAGGATGATGATGAGAGATATTGGCCCCGCAATTGGGAATCAGAACGACATGAGCACGATAAAGAGCATCCTCCAGGTCATCAATCCAAGCTAATTGATGAATTTCCAATTCATAAAATCTATACCTTGGTTGAGTTTAAGCCCACTGTAATAGTTATCAAAGAACATTTTAGTTTTGTTCGTTCGGCATAACAGCTGAGGCTTAATAACCTTCTTGTTTGGACTTTCCATTTCATATGCTTTCTTGAGCTGCTTGAAGAATTTGGTTATTTAGAGTAGATGTGCGGATGGTTTAGTGATATCAATTTTGTTGGACAATTCGTTGAGTTAGTGAAGAAGATGCAGAAGTAATTTAATGTTTTACATATTTTGGATCTAAGACATTTCAGCGTACCCAGAGGTTTTGACTCTATCTATTCTAGCAGGTTTCTTTTAATTTATTTAGCCTTTTAATATTTCAAAGCTACTTTTCCCCCTCAATCTCAAATAGTACTTCATTTACTAAACTTTTGTATCCAATGGACATTATCTATGGCCTGGATCTTGTTGCTTCTCTTGACTGGAACGATACTATTCTGATATACAATAGAATGTGAAGCCAAGCCACACTGCGTTGTAAGTGCAAAGTTACAATAAAATGGAAAATAAACATCTGTTCCACATCCTTCTCACTTCCCTTCCTTAACCCTTCTTCATCCCTCTTTTCTTGCATGTATTCCCTCTATCTCGAATAAAAATAAAAACTAAAAGCGAAAACCAGGGTTGAAATTCTGGATGAAACTGACATGAAAAAGATAGCTAAGACAGCATTCTACAACAGGAAATTTGAAATAGACAGCAGCAAAGAATCTAAAGTTAGATATAGCAAAGACAAATCGAAAGTTACTGCACTCTAATTACTTTGATCTCACAATCGGAACATTATGCTACTTAAATACATCCCAATGTATTTTGGAATTTTGAGATACATTCCAATTTCGTTCCAATTTTTCTTGAAATTTTTCGACTTCAGAAGTGGGATTTGATTTGGGCATGCCAAAGTTGAAAATTTTCAGATCGAAACAATGATAGATTTTTAGTTGACTTGTATTCATTTTCCAAACTTAATATGACAAGCTTAGGGACTCGAGAGACCTTTGCCCTCTTCTCTGAGTTGAAGGCTACAGATTCTTCATTAACATCTCATATTTCCTAATTTTCACCTCTGATAGCACACTATTGTCAAGTTGAAAGAATCTTTTCTCCCTCACCATCTGATCGAAACAAAAGCTCACACAACCTAGTTAGAAATATTGATTTTATTTTATGGGAATTGGGCATACGGATCACTAAAAGGGCTCTGAGAATTAGAAGGACGAGATTACCCTCAACAGTAGCCGCACGTGCCATTCACATGGTATTTTTGACGGACATTTGAATGGAATTGTGAAAAAACTAGCGGCAGGGCGAAATTGATGAATAAATTTAATACAAGGGCTAAATTGGCTGAAAAATTTATTCAGGGTGGTAATTTCTACAGTCGAAATAGTTCAAGGGTATTCAGCAGTTTACCCTTCTCATAATTAGTATAAAACTTATTTCAATATACAAAGAAAAACTGAAATATATCGTTAAAATTTATATATAAAAGATTTGGGAATTAAACAAAGCTCATCTTGCTACAAGTGCAAAACTAATCAACAATACACATTGCGATTCAGTTATCTATTATTCGGAACTGCTCTACCGTTCGGACACTGCATTTGGACACAATATTCAACTCATTTAGCTAGTCGCTTAATTGGGGCATTGCAACGAAATCCCTTTTCAGCAGCAAGATATCAAACAAAACAAACTAGCAGAAAGCACACTTCAAAACTCGTAATTGCATTAAAATGAAGAGGCAAGTCTAAATAGCCATAATTGAAGGAAATAAACTAACACCATCCACCAAACAATTGTAGCATGCAATAACAATTCATTACAAAAGTATTTTAATCACTACCATAAAAGATAAGTTTTCCAATTCTCAACACCTAGCAACCATCTGACATGCTCAGGGTATTCCAGTTCACAGGTCTTGCACACTCAAACCTGCAGACATGAAAATAACATTTTTATCCCTTCAATCAGCCACAACAAATTCAACAAAAACCCAGTATAACATCAAATAAAATAAACCTAAACATTCAAAGTTGCCTAAATCATTTAACAACAAACTCAGTTACATGAAAATAAATAGTATTACTTGCATCCTAACAGGTGAAAGGAAAAATGGGTGACCTAAAAACATATCTACAGTACTATAATATGTGTATGAACATACTTTCACAACCCATGAAACTCCATTTGCACAATAAATTGTGGAAAAATTATAGAGGCTTGTGAAGAATTCAGTTGATATCTTGATGCCTAAATCACGATAAACAAAACATACAAAGCGAATAACTTTTAGGACATACAATAGCATCATTACCTGCTTCTAAACAGATAATAGTGTTTTCATAACATTTTACCTGGAGGAAGAGACTGCTTCAACTTGTCAGCCTTCTCTGAGTCGAACACACAAAGTGTGTACAGGTACTTGGAGCAACGAACCTTGAACTTGACCGCATCTTTGCTTCTCTTGATTTTCACCGAGCGTGCATCTTTCCTTCTTGCAGTGAGAAGGAAATCTTTAATCTCATGGATTTGCTTAGGCTGTGGAGAAAACAACAAACATGAACTCTTAGCACCAAAGAGTAACAAGTAAAACAATAAAGGAATCCAATATCAGCAAACAAGATCATAACCATAGCAGCCAACATTAACAAATAAATGTAACAGAACAAAAAAACTTAATATTCCAAAACAATCAAACAGGCAGCAAATTAGAAGTAACGAGACATCAGAAAACATAATACAGGAGTTTAGCCAGAATATGAATCAACTAAGATTGATAATATCATCACTGATGTACTGTAATCAGGAGATGATGGACAATAAAATGAAATTCTATACAACATTTCTATTGAGGTTTCAAGACAATCTTGACATTGTGAATTTTGACAGTTGTCTCTTACTAGCATAGAATCCCATTTCACCCAAACAAGAAAAATTGAAGGAAGCCCATTTCACACATAAAAATACCAGAGCATACACTTAAACGTGTCTATACGTATACACACACACACACACATATATATATATATACATGTCAGTAAGTGCAAAGTTAAGTGTATCAGATGTGTGTATATGCATGCATACATCTATATGTTTACAAACATGTTAATCAACGCAATAAAGGGAGAAATGAAGATACCATTCTGACGGCGGAGAAGCTTCTCCTTCTTCTCCTGGTAAAGGCAGATCCACACGAACCAAGCCGCGTTATGGGTTCTGAGCTAGATTTATACCTCAAGGTGCAAGAGGCTCCTTTAACCCTAGAAAAATTGGGTCGAATTACCCTTTGTAACCCTGCCCAACCTGGTTCTGCAATGGGCTTTTCTGGCCGAGTAGTTTCGCGGGTCAACACATATTAATAGGCTTTTATTACTCTCTCCCACTGGCCCACCTTCAATTCAGATGATTTTTCCCATTGGGCTAGCATTTCTTTCTATACTACCGACATTTATAACAAAATGTGCTTAAAGTTTAGGTATGGTGACAGGCAGGTTCGTAGCCGGGTATGACAATACTATTCTCGTATCCACTCTCCATCCCCGCTCCCCATCACTTCGCCCATCCCCACCTTTATCATCAAAAAGAATTTTCGAGAAATGCACATACCCATCCCCCTCGGGAGTCTATCTCCCAAATCCACATCAAATCGCCGAGTTATTTACTTTTAAATAATAAAAAACTTATACTATATTATTACACTAATTTAACCTTAAATTATCATTTAACTCAACTACACACAATCATCTCAACTTATCGGGCTGCGTTTAGGGATGAGGTATCAATACTATCCTCGGCCTGTCTCCAACCAGTGATTTCGAAAATTCTGGGATAGGCGTACCTCCTCCATTTTACCCTAAAATCTCTCCCCCATTAAGGTGGAGGACCCAATGTGGATTTTTGTCATCCCTAAACTTTGAGAATGATTATATATATATATTGCCTTAGTTTGAGAAGGTTTAATCCTCTTTCTTTTCGACATGTTATTATACACGATAACTCTTGTACATCACAATTGCTCAATGTGCTCCAATAAAATTATGATATCTTTCTCTCCAACTTAGCTCGAATTATATTCCCCATCAGCCCACTAGCTAAGGCTTTTTATAGTTGGTTACATCTCAAAGGCATTAAACCAATTGCAATAAAATCACATGAAATTGCCTGCCCCTTTTTGCAAACAATTTCCTACCATTAGATGCAGCATGCAATGTAAATTAAAAGCTTTAAAAGCTCAAGGTCACATTACCAATTAAATACAAAACCAACTCAAGGCTAAAAACAAAATGAATACACCAAAGGGTTTTTTAAAATCAAAACAAAGACATGAAAATGGAAATTGTGGGCTGAACCTTGTTTTGGTGTACATCGTTGTGAGAAGGAATAGGAGACCTAGAAGAGGTGGGAAAGGGTTGCAAGTCCCTTCTTCTAGGTTAGGGTTTTAGAAAAGTCTATGGTGGCTGCTAGGGTTTTGCATACTCTAGTGGATTGCGGCGCACGTGACTGCAAACAAGAGCTTCCTAGTCTATGAGTGAAAGGGAAGGCACGGTTGAGAGGCTTTAGACATGGTGTCTTTGTGTTTTTGTAGTCGGTAGTCGATGTTTGGACGTGGCGATGGAGACAGTGGATGAGTTAGTGAATGGGATGACGAGCACTTTGGCAATCTCGAATGTCGAAGCCTTCGAGGTTGTTGGAATTAAGGAACTTGGAGCGCTGAAGGCTGAGCGGTTCCTCCTAGTGGGGAGACTTCTTACGTCCAAATCGATTCATAAGGAGCTGTTCATAGGTACCATGAAGAAGATTTGGCATACCATGGAGGCTTTACCCTGGTCCAACTCGATGATCCTTTGTGATTTTTGCTCTCTTTCAAAATTGATATGGATCGACGAAAAGGTTCTGGAAGGGTTGCCCTAGACTTTTGATAGGGCGCCTGCTACCTGTTAAGGCACTGATGAAAGCTTCGACCCTTTGTCCATTCCATTGGAATTCCAAAAAATTTGGATTTAGGTTCGACGTATTCCTCCCATATTTTTTATGCCAGCAATAGGGGAGAGATTAGGGAATTTTTGGGGTACTTTTGTTAAGGTGGACCGTGGCTTAAACGGGGACTGCTGGGAAGTTTTCTAAGAATTCGGGTGGGGCTAAAGATCTCTGTACCACTTAAGCGTTGCATAACGCTTGCCTCTACCCACGACCAACCTGCTAAGCAATATGAAATCGAATATGAAAGGTTGCCTTTCTTTTGTCTGTTCTGTGGAAGATTAGACCATGTTGGGTCAAATTGTGCATTGTGACAGTCCAGGGTGGTGGTTAATGAACAATACAGGAGGTGGACAACAATGATGAAAGATGTGTTTAGCATTTGTACTACAAATGGGTTACAAGGGAAGCTACTAGACGTTGGGACTAGTCTAAATGTAGGCCTTGAGTCAGAAGTCTCACTAGTACAGCTGATCGGTGCATATTTATATATTATTTTGTACCCTTCTAGCTTATGATTTGGTTATGTTTTTGAGTTAAACTTGTGCTTTTAATCCTTTTTGTGTTTATGTTTCAGTTCATTGAGCTTTAGGTAACAATGATGACTTTGGATAGGAAATGATGCAATCCATACATGTTAAGGCCTTATTTGGGTGAATGGAAGAAGAGCTTAAAGACAAACTCATTTTGGCTACAACTCCTTGCCAGCCTAGTTTCGTAGGTCAACTTCTTGGCCTTGGATGAGCATGCTATGGGGCTCGAATGAGGTGATGATCTTCATGACACTTGTTCCAATGGGTATCTAGTACAACATATCCAAATTTCAGCCCAATTGAACATATGTGGAGTGCTTAGCCCGTCCAACACTCAACCTTGCTCAGGAGGATTTGCAGCTGCCAGCTTTTTTGCCATGTGCCTTACCCTAGCTATAACTGACTTTGTACCCAACATAATGAGTGAAGTAGGGAGGAATTCCAGCTATGAAATTCTAAAGGAGCAAGTTGGTACATGATGGAGCTATTAAAGAAAAAGCATGTGCATGCATGTGAAGCAAAAGAAAGAAATGAAATGAATTGAAGTCAATTCCAGTCCCTGTTTCGGCAGCCAACTTGCAGTGGCCAAAACGTACACTTCTACTGCTCCAATGGGAATACTTTCTTCATAGAAGTTGTTCCAATGGGTGTCTAGTATAACATATCCAAATTTCAGCCCCATTGGATACGTTTTGAAATCTATGGCCTTCCTACACCAAACCAGGTTCAGAAAAATCGTTTTTTCAGCAAGCAAAAGGCAACCACATGGGTTGGCAGCAAAAGGCAGCCACAACACCTTTGAACCCATGTGAGGAAAGCTTGAGGTGCAGCAAAAGAAGTATGAGATGAGATTGATTCCAACCACACTAACATAGACAAGATGAAGTGTGAGTTATGGGTTGTATTAAAAGAGGAATGGTGGTGTTGGATTTCATCATGATGTTCCTCCCTCTTAGCCCTATAAATAGAGAAGTCTTTAAGCTTCATAAATAACACCCCAAAGGGGGAGCTCTCAAACACTTCTCTAGAGCTCCCTTCCCTTCTCTCCCTCAAATTCTCCTAGTTTCTTTTCAAGTTGTCAATTGTTGTAACAAAATGATTTTACTAAATTTTCCTTCAAGTTTTCTTAGTTCCACTTACTTTTATTTGTAATGTACATTCTTTCTTAAGTATTCAAGTTTAATTAGTTTCCAAGTTTCAATTATGGTTTTTGTTCTTATTCATTATGCTTATAAGTTAATAGGCTAGTTTGAATGATTGATCACCATTTAGGCTTGCATGTTAGCTATCTTGGTTTGAATTAAGAGTAGACACCATGCTTTAATTCGAATTGAACTATGAATAGGAAGAGTATGTATGGACATTCAACAACAGGGATTAGATACATACTTGGTTGTTTAAATTGTTCTTCTATGCTTAATGGGTTCCTAATGCTTAATTTTAGGTTAGACAACAAATGATCAAATTAGGGAATTAGGAACACAAGGTTATGACCAAACACCATAGCTTAATCATACTTTAGCTAGAATCAATCCGTTAATCTAATTGAACTTGGTAACTTATTTGCTTGAGTTATTTCTTTTTTTTTTTTGTTTTATTTATTTTCTTTTTCATTTCTATTTTGTGTAGGGGAAACAAATTGGATCATTCAATCACCAATCCTCGTGGGATCGACCTCGCACTTACATATGTTATACTACCAAACGGCTCGTGCACTTGCGAGTATCACAAGTTGAGGATGCAGCTGAAACCATTTTGGTGCAGCTGAATCGAAGCAACAACAGCAAAATACCAAGAAACGGCGAGTGATGGTTGCCCCTAATGAGGATAGGGAAGTTGAGCCCTCTACGGTAGATATTATGACTGGCTTTTGTGACGTGCCTGCCATGGCTGCCTATTCCTTGGCATGGGAGAAAAGTGGTGGGGAGGATGTTCCTATTGCACCATGGTGGGAAAAACAGTGTGATTTAGGAGGTGAAACTCAGTTGTCGATTCACATGGGCCTCTATCCCCAGAAGGAAAGAGTACAAAAGGGAGAAGTAGGGTTTTCATAGTGGCAGTGCTCGACCTCGAGGAAGCCAAACCAAGGGAGTTCTTAATAAGCAAAAAGTAGTTTCATAATCTACAATTACTACCAGTCCAACTGGAAAATCCGTGATGGGTCCCGGTTCATGGGCCCATTATGAGAAATGACGATCCTAGTGTGGAATGTTCGTGGTTTGGGGTAATCCATGAACATTTTCGGGCTCTAGATTATTGCTCATAGAGAAAAAGCCCCGTTTAGTTTTCTTAATGGAGACGAAGAAGACTGAATGTTAAATGGAATTGGTGCTACGAAAGTTGGGTTTCTCTGGAGGTTTTAGTGTTGGTCTTGATGAGATGATAAGAGGTTTAGCTTTGTTATGGCAAAACGATGTCCATGTCACTATCCAGTCCTTTTCGCAAGGTCAAATTGATGCAATAATTGGGGGATTGGTGAATACCATTTTCCATTTTACTGGCTTCTATGGTAACCCAGAGATGAATTTGCGTAAATATTCCTAGGACTTGTTGTAGTGTATTGCAGGGGATGTTGTTGGACCTTGGTTGGTGGGTGGAGATTTTAATGAAATTTTAATGGCCAGTGAGTATAAGGGGAGGAGATTTAGACCTATGTCACAATTGTGTGATTTTGGAGCTGCTTTTGAGGATTGTGGGCTTTCGTCACTTCAGTTCAAATGTTATAAGTTTACTTGGAATAATAGATGGCATGGTAACGGCAATGTATAACTCGTTTAGATAGGCTGCTTTGAAAATGCAGAAATGATGTCAGCATGCCCAAGAGATATTCACTTTGCAAAAATGTGTCAGATCATCTACCTTTTTCTTACATGTTTTACCCCTAAACCGGATAGCGATGGGTGAAACGGTTTTTTTTTTTTGAGATGTGGACAATAGTGGATGTATGTCAGGAAACCATTTTGAATGCTTAGGTAGGGAGCTCTGGGTCAATGATGGATAAATTAAAGGCCTGTCAATCTTCCCTTCAAAATTGGAATAGAGAAACAGTGGGTAATATTCCGGCAAAGGTTAAGCGGTTACAGAGTTAGTTGGATTCTGCATTGGGAAGAGAAACCACGGGGACAAAATTGACCAAATGGATACGATATGGACCAAAGTGGTAAAAGTGGCAAACTACCTGGGACCAAAAATGACTTTTTGCCATATTATTTCAAAGTGTTTATAGAAAAAAAAATCATATGAATAAAGAAAAAAAAATCTCATGAATAAAGAAAAAAAAATCATATGATCTTGTAAAAGCGTTGTTGGAACCTCATATATTTTCTCCACAAGAAGGAAAATACATATCATAATATTATAGTAGGCTTATTTATGCACATGCCCCATGTGCTTTCATTGTTGTCTCATATTACCACCTATGCTTTGAAACGTCTCAAAATACCATCTACACTTTTAAAAACTGTCTCACATTACCTATTCCATCAGGATTAAGAGATGTTCCGTTTCATGGTGTGGGCCCCACTTCTTTTCAATCGCTTAACAGTGGAGAGTAAGGGTTATTCAGTTTCAGAAAAGGGGGTATTTGGATGAGAAGGGGGAATTGGGAGAAGAAGGCTAGGCTTTTTGTGCCATAGACGCTAGTGGCAAGCATGACGTGGTTTGCCTGGGGAAAGAACAGCTCTTCATCGACTCCATCTTCCGGTTCTTCCTTGGCTTCGGCCTTTCTTTGTGGCATTTTAGCGAACACGTCGCCTGTCATATTGTTGGAGCTCCATTGCCCCAGGTATAGATCTCGTACCTCCCATATTCAAGACCACTGCTTATTCTCATATTGATGCTGGAAGAACCATGTATGTACCATTAGAGGGTCATATTACTCTGATCATGAGTTTGGTACAGTGGATTGTTAGGAAATTTTTGAAACTTGGAACAAAAGTTTGAGTTCCAAACATAGCATTTTGTTTTCTGACCAATCTATTAGCAATCTTGTGTTCAAAAAGGTTGTTTTTTGTGAAGGATTTAGCTATGGTGGGGTTAGAGATGGAGGGCTTATTTGCTTGGGACCCAATTCTTCTAATCTAGGGGCAAGTCCAGGAGATAATTTCACAGCTTTAACTTCAGGGAGGGCCTCACTTTGTGGGATTTCAGATTTTAGTGAGTTGAAATGTTGGGGTGATACTGATTTGTTAACTGGTCATCCAAATGGAACCCAGGATGTGTCTTTGGCAGCTGGTGAGCACCATTTTTGTGGGATTCGAGAAGAATCATGGAATTGGGTACGTAGCCTTCTTCTCCCAATTTCCCCTTCTCACCCAAATACCCACTTTTCTGAATAACCCTTACTCTCCATTGTTAAGCAATTGAAAAGAAGTGGGGCCAACACCATGTAACGAAACGTCTCTTAATCCTGACCGAATAGGTAACGTGAGACAGTTTTAAAAGTGTAGGTGGTATTTTGAGACGTTTTAAAGCACATGTGGTAATCTGAGACAACTTTGAAAGCACAGGGGGCATGTACATAAATAAGCCATTATAGTAGTTGCTTGATCCTACTTATACTTTAACACCCTAAATCTTATGTATGCTTCCACCACCATGGGAGACGAGAACATGACTTCTATCCTTACCCCAAGACACCTACAACAAACTTCATTAGTCCTACTTCCGTTGTGAACATACAACATGAGTCATATCATGACATGTGAACAATATAAACTTGTTAGATCATACTGTAGAGGAATTCTAATTGACTTTACCGTGATTTCCATGGGTAGAGTGGCGTCGTGCTCATATGTTAAAGCATAAGGTGTCATCCCAGTGGCAAATCTTCTTGAAGTTCTATATGCCCATAAAATTTGGGACAATTTTTCATGTCATTCTCTGGGTTATTCTAGCATTTTCCTTATGATATTGATCAAAATTTTGTTGCTAGATACTGCCTGGCCATTAGCTTGAGCATAATTAGGTATGAAGGTGTGTGGTTTGGGATTGTTGGATTGACCAATTATCCCACCTTCCCCCTTCTAAGGTAAGAATTCATTTGTGATAATAGGTGTTGGAAATATGCCCTAAAAGCCAATCATATGATGTAATCTTTTAAGGATATTTCATGTATTAGACTTATGTTTAATCCTCTTAAAGGGCAAGTTTATTGTTTATTAGTAAATGTCTCATTAACAGTTACGCATGCTTAAACAATAAGTCCAAGGGATGTGAGATAGAGAGAAAGTAATCTAAGGAAGTTAGATTCAGGAGACCTTTCCTCTATTACCTTCATGCCCTAAATGTTCCTAGTCATAGGATTGTCAAATGGGCATGACAATCCTAAAAGACCGGTACATGCTATGTTTTCTCAATTTGGAGGATGATTGGTCTCAAGTCATTCGTGTAGATACACTAAGACAAGTATGTAGGTGCTCAATGGAGAATGAGTTCACTGAACGCGATCAAACGAGAGTT
Organism: Prunus fruticosa; assembly: GCA_018703695.1. Taxonomy (NCBI): domain Eukaryota; kingdom Viridiplantae; phylum Streptophyta; class Magnoliopsida; order Rosales; family Rosaceae; genus Prunus; species Prunus fruticosa. Next base: position 25,226,636 of record CM031917.1, on the reverse strand, counting down.
TCTTGTATGAAAATTTTACTTATATGTCAAACAAGAAACTCCAAGTTGCAATAATGCAAATTAGTCCTTAGACCTGAGGCACCATGGTTGTCTTGTGGGAAGGTTGTGGATCTTTGATGATGCTATAAAGACATGTCCTAATCATGGATGTGTTACAAGCATTGTTGGGATTCACAATTAACTCATGGAGACATGTGAGTGTACAACATGGAATCTCTATCATTCAGGAAAGAATGAGAATACTCGGAAGATATGATTAAGCAAATCTCTAATTAGAGATTTGGTATGACTTAGAACAATGTTCTTGTCATACTAATACAAATCCTATAAGACGTGACAATCTCATTAGAGGTTTTGACATGCACCATGCCCTAGTAATGAGATTAAAAGCATTGTAATAGGGAAGGATCATATTGCATTGTAATTCCAACTGAATAGGTTCTCTGCCTATTCTACTTAGCTTGGATATCCATGACATACTGCTAGGTGTCACTCATGGATGGTGGAAGCCCTAAGGACCAATGATCCTAACTAATAGGGAGAATTAAAAAGGGGTTTTAATTCACAATCAATTGCGAAGAGTTCAAATTGCCCACGACCTTGCTAATTAGAACCTAATGGATCGCACACCGTTAAACTTGAGTTATTTGAGAAACCGTTATGGAGATGATGAATTGAAGAGATCAATTAAGCTTTGTTAGTTGGTTAAGGCAAAATTAATTATGGAACTAATTTAAACGACACGTGATGTCGGAATAGGCTTTAAACGAGAATTTTGAATTCCGAGCTCATTGGGCTTTATCCTTTTGGACATGGAGATTGGATTGTATGACAACATAAATTAAATTGAGCCCAAGAGGCCCAATTTCAAGGGATGGACGTTCATATGGGTTTTTGGTTGCTAGAGTCAACTTGTTGACTCAAGAAAAAGATGACTATCATCTTTTTGAAGCCTAAGGGGTCATTAGTGAAAAACAAGAGAGAGAAAGAAAGCTCTAGTCTTTCAAAAACTCTCTCTACACTTTCATACCATCTTAGTGAGGGATCACTAGCATCATCCTCTCACTAAGCTCATCATATTCTTCTTAAGCTCTAGTTGGTGAAGAGACTTAGAGGTTACCTATTTTGGTGACTTTTGGAGAACCTCCTAAGTTGAAGTTTTGAAGGAGTCATTCAAGCTTCAACAACAAGGTGGAGATTTTGAAGGAGCCATTCAAGCTTCAACAACTTTGGTGGAATTCAATCATAGGGTTGAAAGCACGCACCAAGGGTAACTCCTTCTTCCAATCTTACTAGAAGTGTGTTCTAGGAAAGTAGTACAACTATCACTTGGCTTAAAAGATTCATGGGAAAAGTTTTTATTTTTGAACTCATAGATGCATGCTTAATCTTCCGTTGCCATGATTTTATTTATCTATGTTGATGTTCAAATGAAACTCATGATTTTCTAAAGGTTTCCTTCAAATATGTTGGGTGTAAAGCTTCATGGGGATGTGATTCAATGTGGTTGTGCATCTAATTTGTTCGGGGTTGGGGCAAACTTGGGTGGCTGTGAAGGAGGTTGGGCTATAGGGAGGTGGTGACTGGCTAGGGTTGGGGCAAACGGGTTGAGAAGAGAAGGGGTGAGAGAGTATTTTAATTTTTAAATTTTTTCTATATAAATATTGTTTATTTAAAAGCAACGAATTTTTTTTAATAATTTATGGACCGAAATGCTCCTCAATAAGTAATGGCAGTTAGAAGAATTTAACATAGATTGGGCAATGTCCTCGAATTGCTTGGAATTGAAAATTCACGTGGACGAAAGTGACTAAATTGAAATTACATGGATCTTAATGGTAACCAAAAATAAAAAACCACAAGGACCAAAAGTGACTAAATTTCATTAATTTCTTTATTCGACAAAATTATTACGCACGTCGTATATTTAAATTAAAATGGACTTTTGACTGAGAAACATAAAACACCTCCTATATCGCGACAATTGAAATTACCAGAAAAGGAAAAGTGAAATGTTCTCTCCCACCTAATTAATAAGCCAAGGGATATCTGTTTTTCTTTTTTGGATTAACTACACTTTAGTCCCTGGAAGTTTAGTGTCAGGTCTCAAAATGGGCCCCAAGGTTTCAATATCATAAATTTCATACCCGACATTTTGAAGTATTACCAATTTACACCCGCCGTTACGTCGCTGACTGTCAAAGTCAGACGTTATATGCTAACGTGCAAGCCATGGGACCCACCTCATAACCAAACAGCAGTTACAAAGAGATGAGACGAAGGGCAATTTCCGGAAACCAAAAAAAAAACCGCTCAGTTGGGCACGCGTTCCAGGCGTCGTTCCAATACCCAAGGCTTGGACAATGACATCAAACGAACTCAGTTTTTGAGTTTTCAAGAGACAATGAGATGTAGAGGAAAGGGTTTGTTTGAAATCTTGAGCAAAGATCTGAAATCGACCTGGAAACTCAAACTGAAACGGAGGTTTCCGAAAGTTCTGAAGAATATGAGTCGGGAACTTCGTCCCAAAGGATATGGAGAACCTTTCTACGGTACGTATGGTTTAGTGTGCTAAGGTGTTTTGGAGTGAAACTTTGAAATAGAGAGTCTGAGTTTCGAGTGAAAGTTTGGCTTTTATAATGGATTTTGAGTTTTGAGTTAGGTGTCAGTTTCACCGTGTCCATTTAATTGGTAGATGGAATGATGTGAATGGTAGGTGGTATGCTGAAGTACACTTTGGCTTTTGTATGTGGTCCTACAACTGCTAGGAATCTTACCTTTTGTGTATGTGTGTATTGACATAGAAAGTTTGTATTTGTATGTGTGTATGCGTATGTGTCTTATTGTATTTGTATTTATTTGTGGTAATATTTTGTATGTGTATATGTGTATTTGTATTTATATTTGTATTTGTATCTGTGTATTTGTAAACAGCCTTAAATGTATTTTTGTTTGGTAAAATTGATGTGTGGCTTTTGACATGCAGGGGATGAGGATGGATTTTCTATTGAAATGTACCACAATGGTGAAATAAGAGGTAACTATTATGTGAATGGGTATGTTGATTGGTTCGATTATTGTGATAAGGATAGAATGTCAATGACTGAGATAGATGCCATGGTAAAGGAGTTAAGGTACGAAGGTATGATTAACTACTGGTACAATATTCCAAGTGATCATTTTGATGGTGGCCTAGTTAAGCCGAGTGAGGATGCAGATGTATTAGACATGCTAGTATTTGTGCCAGACACTAGGTTGATAAATATATTCCTAGAACATGTCTTCGCATGCAGTCAAGAGGTTTTACAGTCAAGTGGCTTCAAACATATTTATAAATTTGGATGATGATGTTGGGACCAACACTGGGGTAGTGATTGAAGAGCTTGATGACAATTATTGTGTCATTGTTCCAGTGGGTGGGGGAGTATCTCAGGTGCAAAAGGTGAAAAAAAACAAGTGTTGTAATAGAAGAGTTGAATGATGAAGGGTTGAATCAAGAAGCATGTGGACAAGGCAAAGAGTTGAATGAACAAGGGTTGAATCAAGTAGAGTTGAATGAACAATGGTTGAATCAAGTAGGGTTGACTGAAGAAAGGTTGACTGATCAAGCTTCTAAACAAGGAAAAGAAACTGCTACTGTGAATAATGAGGAGAATTCTGCCAAGGGCCAAGAAAAGGCTAATGGTTGTTCTAATAAATGAAAAGGCAAGGATAAAGCGACGGATGAAATGTCAGCTACGGTGAAGCATGCTTTTGGTATAAAAAAATGCGGCATTTTAAGGAGGACAAAGACTATTCACCAAAAAGACAAAGAAGGCGTGGAAGGAAGGGTTGAGGGCATTAGGACTGAGTCCAAAAGGCATTCCATGACGTTGAGAAGTGGAAGAAGATATACAAATGTTGTAGACTTCGAAGATGAAGATGATGATTCTGCTGACAGTGAGGACTCATATTATATGATTTCCAAGAACTTTAGTGAAGATGAAGATGATGGTTTTTTTGAAGAATGGGTGGATGACCAAACTGAATGGACAAAAAGCCTGAGAGACAAGTTTTGGGAAGCAGCATATGCAACCACTGCCCCCCACTTTGCAAGGGCGATGGAAGACCTGAAAAAACTATCCAAGGATGCATATGAATGGCTAACCACTCCAGATAAACCTCTAAGACATTGGTCAAAATCACACTTCAACACTCATTTGAAGTGCGACATGTTGTTGAATAATCTGTGCGAGTCTTTCAATGCTACCATATTGGAATGTAAGGATAGACCAATTCTTACAATGTTTGAGTATATTAGATGTAAGCTGATGAGGAGAATACAAGGAAGAAGGGAAAAAATGCTGAAATAGAACAGGGCTATATGCCCAAGAATATTGAAGAAGGTGGTGGGAAATAAAGCCAAGTGTCATGGGATGACTTTTTCGGAGTCTTCCTTACGTGCGGCCTTAGACTTGATCGCCTCTCGAACAAGCTAAGTCAGCCTTCCTTCCCACAATCTAAGATCGAATCAAGCAAGAACACAACGCAAGAGCAAGAACGATAAAAGCACTCATGAACACACAAGAGAGTTTGGGAGAATATATGCTTGTATTGCTACTCAAATGCTTTACAAGTTGTAAGGTATGCTTTACAAGATGTGAGGTGAGGATACACAATGTGACATCCTCCATATATACTGTTCCTATCCCACCTACCACCACAGTAGGTGGCTAAGATACAATGACACCAACCGAGACTCTACCTACCACTCTCACCAGCCGACGTCCACCTATCACTGTACATCGAATCTGGACATGTGGGCTAAGAGGTCAAGCATGATCAATCCGACGGGTTGGGCCTTGAACATGCTGGCCGTGACACAAGGCAGGTGCTTGTGTGGCAATGTGGTCAGGTGGAGGTAAATTCCAAGTGTCAGCTGGTGGCCATGCACAATAAATTGTGGACTTGGAAGTGAAGAGTTGTTCTTGTAGAGCATGAGATTTGAAGGGATGGCCTTGTGTTCATGCTATTGCAGCAATCAATTATAAAGGGGGTCTTGATGTCATGGAGTTTGTGGATGACTGCTATTCCACCATGTCTTCCTCCTGCTTACTCTAAACAGCCTGGAAGGCCAAGAAAATGTAGAATCAAAGAAGAGGGAAAGCATAAGGGCAAAATGAAGATGAGAGAGTCAAGCAACCAAGCTAAAATTGCATTGTCTTGCATTCCCAACACACAGGACTCTCTCAAATGTGGGCAAAGTGGTAAAAAGGGGCACAATAAGAGGACTTGTCATAGGAATCTTCCTCCAAAAGCCAAACCTGCAACTAAGAGGAAGAGGGGTACCTGAAAATACCCAAGTATAGAAACTCAATCTTGTTCAATTCTATCCCTTACTAACCCTAAGCTTTTGTTGCTAACTGACAAGCATTTTGATGTTGTAGGCCACTATTGATCCATCTTAAGTAGCCACTTCAGCTGGTCCAAGCACCATAAAGAAAAGATCCAAGTCTCCAAGGCGTGTGCAAAAAGGGAAACCTCTTGTAAGCAACTTCTCTTTATGATGGTTATTATCAATTTTCTTAAATTTCCAAATACAAGGTTAACATCCTAATCATTTTGCAGCCAAAACCAAGTAAGAAAGGAGATGCCACTTCTGAAGCACAACCAGCCTCAACTTCATGTCCTCATGCATCAACTTCTGTTTCAACTACAAGATCAAATGTTGTAAATTGAAGCTCGACTGAAAAAGGAATTTGATGACTCACCTTTTTTGTTAGACTGGCAGTTTGTGATTAGGAGGTTTTTGTTTTTGATAAATTGGTCATGTATAACTTCATTACTGACCTTTTTTTATGGATGTCATGGCATTCACATAAGGCTCAACTACTGTGAATGCAAATACATCCACTGAAACAACCATTTTGATGTTCAAAGGACATGAAATATGTAATTGACGGTGTTATTATCTGACTATTTTGAGCCCATTTTGAATGCAGAATTTTCTAAGTTTTTGGGTTGGCACTTCGGTTCATTGTTTTGCCATTTCACTTGATTGTTTTGGCACTTCAGTTCATTATTTTCGCCATTCACTTGATTATTCCATGTGCATCCATTTTATAACTTCCATTTACATTGTTTTTGCATAATTTGACAAGCACATAGACTAGTATTGGCCGTTCACTTTATTGTTTTGGGTTAATTTTCTAACTTATGTTTACATTGTTTTAGGCATTCCTTTGCATAGTTTCACTAGCACACATATTGACATGGCCATTCGCTTCATTTGCATACTCCTTATGATGGCCATTCACTTCATTTAGATGTCATTCTCTGCATTCCATTCACTTCATCAAGTTACAAAAAGTCAGCAATTAAATCCTTAACCCTTACCCATAACCCTTAACCCTTACATAACAATTAAATCGTTACAAAATACCACTAACAACCCAACACTTACAGAATCACACAAACAACCCACAAACAATTCATTCAATGGCCGAAGCTAATTCCAAGCTCCTCTGTTTGTTCACTCCACATCCACACATTTCTCCCAAAATGATGCTTGCAAATAGAACCCAAGAAGCCACCAACAACACCCAAACGACCTTTTCTCTTTGTCTTGCCTTTGCCACTAATTTCTCCAGCTTATTCCGCGATTTTAGAAACCCAGGAATCACTCCTGCCTTTGACCGTTCACACATGGTCGGATCAAACCATGCCAAGAACTGACAACCCTTCTTAGTCTCACGTACCTTTGCTGCATACATGGAAAATCACCTCACAGGATTCGAATATGTCCAAGAGGTCCGAATTGTAACAGCCTTGCCACACCAACACATCGGCGCCTCTTCATCCATTCTAACCAACCAATCGGATCTTCTTCGCAAGTTTCCTCTCCGCTTTTTTCCTTGCTCATTTTTTTATCAAAATCTATCCAAAACGAGAAACTGAGTTTGTTTGATCTCATTGTCCAAGCATGGAGTTATTGATTGCAGCTACGCCTTGGAACACGTGCCCAGCTGACCTTTTTTTTTTCTTTCCTAAAATTGCCCTTCATCTCATCTCTTTGTAACTGCTGTTTGGTTATGAGGTGGGTCCCACGCTGCCACGTGAGCATATAACGCATGACTTTGACGGTCGACGTACGGCGGGTGTAAATTAATAATACTTTGAAATATCGGGGTATAAAATTTATGATATTGAAACCTTGGGCCCATTTCGATACTGACACAAAACCTTTAGGGACTAAAGTATAGTTAATCCTTCGCATTTTTTTCCAACCAAGGGATATCTGTTGGAGCGTTCATTTTTGTCTTGGCAGACCGAAAAAGGAAAACAAAAACTTCATATTTGTCTTCTTGTCATTGTGCCACTTTGTTATTTTCGGAGGGCCCCAATCAATGTGTAACTAAAAAGTGAATTTCATATACACATTGATTATATATATATATATTACATGTGTATAGGAGGATCAAGCCTCACCCACATCTAGCCAATCAAAGTTCTCACTTCTATTGCTCCTCATCACCTCTCCAATTCCCTCTTCACTCATTTCTTATCTGTCATATATCAAAACTCAAAACTCACCAACACAACACATCTCTCCATATCTCTAAGCCCATCTCCTCCCTTCCCCTCTGGCCCTCCTAACTTCTCCTACTTCTCCTCCTTCTCCTCCTTCACCACCACCACACACACAACTCTCTCTCTCTCTCTCTCTCTCTATGGCAACCAAGTCTTTCCAATCCATATACCACAATCACCACTCACTCCTCAACCACCACCACCACATAGAGATTGCTCCTTCCACTCTCTTCCTCAAACCCACCACCACAAACACCCCAAACACCATAAGCACTTCTTCTCTCTCCTCCACCAAAACCTTCTCAATCTCACCCACCACTTCACTCTCCACACCCTCCTCCACCCAAGCCATCTCCTTTGACCTCCTACAGCAGCACCTCTCCACCCAAAACTTCCGTGAAGCGGACGAAGAAACCCGCCGCCTCCTCATCGTCCTGGCCGGAGAACAAGCCCAGAAGCGAGGCTACGTCTTCTTCTCCGAGGCCCAGTTCATCTCAGAAGCCGACCTCAAGGCCATTGACGACCTCTGGAGGCAGCACAGCAACAACAAATTTGGGTACAGCGTCCAGAGAAAAATATACGGCAAGGTGAACAATGACTTCACCAAATTCTTCATTAAGGTTGGGTGGATGAAGAAGCTGGACACAGAAGTTGAGCAATACAACTACAGAGCCTTCCCCAATGAGTTCATCTGGGAGCTCAACGAGGACACACCAGAAGGCCATCTACCATTGACGAATGCTTTGAGAGGAACCCAGCTGCTCAAAAGCATTTTAGAGCATCCAGCTTTTAAGCCTACAGAGGAAGAGCTGCTTCAGGCCAAGGCTGCAGGTGAAGACATGGGCAATGGAGTTACAGGGTTGAAAGGGTTCATGGATGGCTCCAAAAGCAAAAGAGTGCTCAAATCAGACTATAGCTTTTGAATTTGAAATATGATCAATTTGAATGTTCTGGAACTTACCCAGTATCAATATTTGCACAGGAAATTAAAATGACATTTGTGATTTTTGTAACAATTAATTAATGTGTTGATGATTGCTTCTACTTTTTTAAAAAAATTCTGAACATTTTTGTGTGTGAAATGGGATAATACTATTTTGCTATTTTCGGCTAGTCATAGACTATGATGCGAAAAATCAAACACAAATAAATCAAACATGAACAGTATATCGTGATTAACCGGGAATATCAAAACAATAATTTCACACAAATTTTCTCCTGAAAAGGCATGATTTAAGTGAAAATATTATTGTTTATTAAAATATGAATGAGCAGACGATGGAGAGCAGAAGACTATGTGAAATGTGCCCAATGGAAAGCAAACTGCAAATGCGTAGGAACTTTACAGAGCGTTTCATTTTGGCGTTTCGAAACGATGGAGAAGACACATCAAAATCAGACCCTGCCCTTCTCTGTCTTGCTGGTTGTCGTTTTGTGATATTTTTTATATTGGCCTTGTAAATGGGAAGCTGGGATGGGAAAATGCTGCTTTTGCTTTTCAGTACATACATATATATAAACATGTGGCATAGATTTTTTTTTTTTTAATGAGAAATTTTTTAAGGGAATATTGGCTATTCTAACAATCAGCGCTTTGGCATACCTATAACTTCGAGCCAGAATGATTTACGCGTGGCATCCAATTGTCACCGGTATAAATTTATGTAGGAAATTACAAATTGCGCACCAATGAGGATTGTTGGCAACGAGACTTTAATACTGATAGAACTAAATACAGTACAGAGACCTTATCAACTGAATTAACCCTGATTGGTGTGTGGCGTATAAATTAATTACAAAGAAGGAGCATTACAATTTACAAAAGACTTGAACATTATAAGGACGAGAAGTATATATTATCGACCGACCGTCCACCAAATTGGGTGGGTCTGAATTAATTTACAAAAGCACAGACATATGGCATTGGTGTCACGCTATCTACACATAGATTTTGCTTTATTTGTATCGACCCGTGCTCACAACACGTGCCATTAGATTTTTCTTTATTTATAATTGATTTTAATTTTATCTTTTTATGTACAAACTTTTGTTGGAAATGAACTCTTATTTCTTTAAATATTTTTATACTAATATAGACTATTATTTTAGGATCCTAATCCTCTGTTTTTGATTTTCTCTCCATGATCTCCTATACTTTTGTTCTCCATACGGCACATCATTTTGAGAAAAAACGATTTCATTGCAAGATAAAATAAAGAATTACAGAACGTCCTCTACCAGCACATCAACCACGACAGCATGGGGGTCCTGAAGCCACGTAGATGGTTCTGGTAGGGTGATAGCCAAACGAGCTAAGCGATGCGCGACTCGATTAGCATCTCTAAAAACAAAACCAATAGAAGTGTCCTCAAGTTGGGACAATAAAACCCTGCAATCTGAGAACAGCAAACTTAAAGGGGACCTATCCTCGACAACCATCTGAACAGACCGTATCACACCTAAAGCGTCACCTTCAAGCATTTTAGGGCCCGAGCCAAGCTCAGAGGCGAAAAGGAGGGCCTCACGGAGGGCTAGAGCTTCAGCATGTTCAGGGGAGGAAACATGACGAAAGCTGCACGCACGGGCAGCCACAAACCGCCCATTTGAATCACGGGCAATAATCCCTCCACCACCAGCACCAGTGTGCACATTAACAGCTCCATCAACATTGATCTTGATCACGCCTAGAGGCGGTTTCTGCCACTTAGCCTGAGCCCGGGAGAGCGGTAACCTCGGATCAGGCTGGTGACCCTTGAACTCATGCAACAGCCGCACCGCGCCATCAACAACCTCACAAGGGCTACGCCGCTTCGCCGTCCAAACTACCGTATTTCGCTCATTCCAGAGGTTCCACAGAAGCATAAACAGAAGCTCAATTTTCTTACTGTCCCCACCGGACATAACAAGTTCTATCCAACCATTAAGGTCCCGAGACCTCCGTTCAATCCAGTCAGACCGCAGAAGGCTATTTATCCAAATGGACGCAGTGAAAGAGCACTCGAGCATCACATGCGGTAAAGTCTCCTCCCTTACTCCACACAACACACAGTCACCAAGCTCCCCTTGGATTCCTTTACTAAGCAACTGGGCCCTGGTGGGTAAAATATTAAGGAGCACCCGCCAAATAAAAACCTTAACCTTGGGTGGGATACCAGAACGCCAAAGTCTGGACCAAACCTGAGTCGAGACGCCATTGAAGAGAGAGAGAGATTGGAAGAGCCTTCCCCAGCCTCCTCAAAAAGAAACTGGCGAGCAACTTCATAAGCACTACGAACCGTCAATTCACCGTTCCTTTCATAGTGCCAGACTAGCCGGTCTGCTGGACTACGAAAACTGAGAGGGAGGCGTAGTATACAGGTGGCATCTTGAGGGCCAAACCAGTCATGGACCAGTTCCTCACGCCACTGGTGCGAGACCGGATCAATTAGCTCCTGCACCAAAACATCCTCCATCCCTGCCACAGCCGCAGTAGAGATCCGGAAGGAGGGGGGCTTAGGGACCCAGCGGGCACCCCAAATTTTCACCGACCTACCATCTCCAATTTGCCAGCGAGAGCCTCGGGCTAGCACAACACGGGAAGCACATAAGCTTCTCCATATGTAAGACGGGGCATTACCCTCAGCGGCTTCCAAAATTGAGCAATCTTTATAGTACCGTGCTTTCAAAACTCTAGCTAAGAGGGAGTGGGGCTGATGATGGATTCGCCAGACTTGCTTGGCAAGGAGAGCCATATTGAAGGCATACAGATTACGAAACCCCATTCCACCTTCACGTTTGGGCTTGCATAAGCGCTGCCATCTAACCCAGTGTATCTTCCGTGTATCCTCATTCCCACCCCACCAGTACCGGGCCATGACCTGGTGGATTTCATCACACAAGGATTTGGGGATTTGAAAACAGCTCATCTGATAAATGGGAATGGCCTGGGCTACCACTTTGAGCAGAACTTCCTTCCCTGCAAAACTGAGGAGTTTCTCTCGCCACCCTTGCTCTTTTTTCCAAATCAGTTCCTTGAGGGGATTAAAACATAATTTGCGGGATCTGCCGATGAAAGTCGGTACTCCCAGATACTTCTCGTGCTTGTCAACCCTCTGCACCCCCAGGATTTGGGCTAACTCCAATTGACGAGGCAAGTCCACATTCTCGCTGAATGACACACAGCTCTTTTGGAGGTTGATTTGTTGACCGGAAGCCAACTCATAGGACCGAAAAATATGGCTAAGGTGTTGACACTCCTCCGGGGTAGCCCGTGTGAATAAAAAGTTGTCGTCAGCAAAGAAAAGGTGGGAGACCGACGGAGCTCCGCGACTAACCGAGAGCCCATGTAGCTGGCCCTGACGTTCAGCCTGCACAATTAAACCAGAAAACACCTCGGCGCAAAGTAAAAAGAGATAGGGGGACAACGGATCCCCTTGACGGAGACCCCGTTGTGGAGATAAGAAACCCACCGGCGTGCCATTCACAAGAAAAGAATAAGTCACAGTAGTAACGCAGGCCATAATGAGTTGAATCCATCTTGGAGCAAAACCCATGCGGTGCATAACCGTTTCGAGGAAACCCCATTCGACCCTGTCATATGCCTTGCTCATATCTAACTTCAGAGCCTGGAAACCCAACTTGCCATGCGTACGATTATGCATATGGTGAAGCATTTCAAAAGCTACAATCGAGTTGTCTGAAATCATCCGACCCGGAACAAAAGCACTTTGATGCGCTCCAATAACATCATCCAGAATCAGCTTCAAGCGGTTGGCCAAGACCTTAGCCCCAATCTTATAAATCACATTGCACAGACTGATGGGTCGGAGCTGGGTCATATTTTTTGGATCTTTCACTTTCGGAATAAGGGCAACGTGAGTAAAATTGAGTTTTGGCAAAAGTCTTCCAGTCTGAAGAAAATCCAAGACAGCCACAGTCACCTCACTGCCCACAACGTCCCAGTACTTTTGGAAAAAGAAGGGGGACATCCCATCCGGTCCAGGCGCCTTGGATGGGTGCATCTGGAAAAGGGCATGTTTTACCTCCTCAGCTGTGAACTCATTTAAAAGAATCTGATTCATCTCCGGGGACACACGACCAGCCACTAGATCACCAAAAGAATCAAAATTATTATTTCCAGAAGATTGAAAAAGGGACCTAAAATATTCAATCACTGTTGTCTCCAAGCCACGCTCAGATTCATGCCAATGACCCTCGCTGTCAAAAAGGCCAAGGATTGCGTTCTTCTTACGACGGGATGAAGCCTTGTGGTGGAAAAACTTGGAGTTACGATCCCCTGCCTTGAGCCAGATAGCTCGAGAGCGTTGACGCCAAAATAACTCATCTTTAGCCATAAGGGAGTCCAAAAGCGCAGTCAGCCTCTTCCGGTCCTCCATGACCTGTGGTGAGCACGGGTAATCCAGTAAAGCCCCCAATTGTGCTCTGATCTTTTGGATCTCCCTGTGGGTATTCCCAAAATGCTCCCGACTCCAAGGAAGTAAAGCCAAGCGGGTAGATTTGATTTTCTCAAAAGCAATCTCCGGGGCCCCACTCCCATACGGCACATCATTAAAATTTAATCTAACGGATTTAAAAGTTGACACATCAAAAACTCAATTTACTTCTAATTAAAAAGGAATAAAAAAACCATAACACCCAACTAACTGTAGTTAACGTCCTAAACCCTCTTTTTCTTCTCCTTCTTGCTTCGTTCTGTCCTCTAGCTTTTTTTTTTCTCTTCTCCTTATTCACGTTATGTTCCTTTTTTTTTCCTCCTTTTTTTTTTGGTCGATTTTTTTTTTCTCCTTCTTATTCACTTTCTGTTCTGTTTTTTTATTTTATTTTTTTATAAAAAATCTCTTTTGTCATTTTCTCCTTTTTTTTTCTCTCCTTGCATAAACCATCATGCCATCATCTAGCTAACTAGAGTGCTAAAGAGAAAAGAAAAGATGTAGGAATAGAATCGAAGAAGTATTTATAATCTCCATTAAAAAGACAAAAGGTTTATAATCTTCCCATCAAATAAATGACAAACATAAATTACACATCAATAATAAAAGAAAGAACAGTTGTGTATCTTTGGCAAGTATTCCTATTGATATATTGACATGTATAAAAAAACAAAGAAAAAACTAGTTAGTATTATACAAATAAATTTCATAATAAAGGTATTACGAGAGCATAACATACCCATGATTCCAGATGCCATCTCCAGTTTGATCAACATTTGAAGCTGTATGTGGCTTATCGATCATCAAGTTCATAGCCTGTATAAAGTAGTTATGAAAATTGATTATAATAAATAAAAAACTTACCATGACTTATAAAAAGGATATTATAAATCTTAATATACCTGACTCCGCACAATGTCATTTGAAACTTGCAAGAGGATGATTGTTCTTCTATGAGACAGTAACATATGAGTGCATTCTTGTCTTACAAGAGGATGATTGTGGTTTTCCATAAAATGGCTAACCCAATACTTACCATTAGATTTATTCAACTTAATGCTCATTTTAGCATTACAACCCGTCCTTGTTTCTGCCCGAGAACTTTTAGTTAAATAATCTCGCTTATCTTTCGGTCGAAAACCCTCCTTTCAACAAACAAATACTCTTGAAATTATTTGACCAGTATTCTTATTCTTGTTATGTGAATCTCTTCTAATACTGAATCCTACTCTTCGCCCAGACTCATTATAAAATTCATATGCAGCTTGTTCTGAAAGAAATTCCATATCACATATGGGCTTATAATCTAAATTATCTTCACAGATTGTAGCCATTGAATCTTTCATTCTCAGTCTATAAAACAAATATAATAATGTTAATCTATCATACAATGATAACAGTCAAATTTATATTCACAAATTAAAAATGAAGGATGGAGGTAGATATACCAAAACATTAATTGAAATATTCAAAGCTCCACACACAGAAAACCAATTAGATAGTCTGAATGGGAAAGAGGAAATTTTGAATTGTTGCAGACATAGGAACCAAAAAAGAAAAGTAAAAAAAGAAAGAAGCAGAGCATACAACAGGGACCAATGAAAGCATATGTAGCATGAACCAATAAATAAGAGTATGTATTAGGGATAAAAGAAAACGAACAGCATGCAAAATAATCCTACTTACTTTATGGGATCAAGTTCACGTCTTCACAGTAGCCTTGCCAATATATTCACACTAACCAATCCTAAGTTCACGTCTTCATATGATTATGACAATTAATCAGTAATGCAGACAAATTACTCTTACAAAGGTTGATATACCAACCTTTATGGCCCCTTGTTGAAGGGGCCTAATTGTCTCGGAGGCTTCTTCAGGTCTCTACGAAAACAAAAAGAATCAAATTACACACATATTTGCATTGAGGCCTTGCCAATATATTCACACTAACCAAAACTAAGTAATATGAATATGAACATAAATAAAGAGAAGAGGACAAAACCTGAAGCAAGAAGGAGAAAAAAAAAAAGAGGAGGACAGAACAAAGAAGAAGAAGAAGAAGAAAAAAAAAAAGAGCTTTGGACGTTAACTATTGAATAAAGAAAAGAGGACAAAACCTGAAGCAAGAAGGAGAGGAGCACAAAACCTGAAGCAAGAAGGAGAAAAGAAAAAAGAAAAAAGAGGAGGATAGAACGAAGAAGAAGAAGAAGAAGAAAAAAAAAGAGGGTTTAGGACGTTAACTACAGTTAGTTGGGTGTTAGGGTTTTTTTATTCTTTTTTAATTAGGAGTAAATTGAGTTTTTGATGTGTCAACTTTTAAATCCGTTAGATTAAATTTTAATGATGTGGCGTATAGAGAACAAAAGTATAGGAGATATCATGGAGAGAAAATTAGTAGAGAGGTCCGAATCATTATTTTATGTATTTGTCCGTTTATAATGAAGTAGTGGTATTTTGAAATTCTTTCTTTCTTTTTTACTACAAGAATAATCTAAAGAGTGGACTTTCTTACACAGATTAATTAAGGTGTTATGGGGAGTTTGAACATGAGGCCAGTAGTCTACAAGTTAAGGCTATTTTCCATTTGGGCTAGATCCCGTTGACTTTGAAATATATATATTTTCTTTAAATGACAACAACTCGGGGTTATTTGAAAATTTAATCATAAAGGCCTTTTGTTTGGAACTTCCATGCCACCTCGACAATACATGTTTGTGAGAGAGAAAATTCCCCTTCCCTTCCTAAACATGGCAAATAAAACAAAATAAAAAACAAAGGCCTTTTGTTTTATATACAAAAAAGTATATATCAAAATTACCCTTAAACAATGACACATCAATATTAAGAAAATTTAGGTCATAGAACTTATACATAATGTAGAGAAAACTCTAATGGCATGCGTTGTGAGCACGGGTCGGTATAAATAAAGCAAAATCTATGTGTATGATGGTGTGACACCAATGCCATGTCTGTCCTTTTGTAAATTAATTTAAAATATTATATGCATGTAATTCCAATTATACTCCAAAAGGGTACACACACTTGGGCTTCTTATTCCTACATGCTTAAGTTTTTTTTTACTTCGAAATGAACAGTCTAATTGGAACTACAACCAAACAATATCTAAGACTTTAAGGGTACTTCGGTACTTTCATACATTGTTACTTTTTATGAGCCAAATTTTATTTTCACTCTAAATTAAGGCTTGCAATACAAGTTGTACTCCGTAACCACATATTCTATCACGTTCATTTTCTACCTTGGTGAACTTAATAACTAAACATACGCTTTCAGTCAACTAATTTAGCGAAAAATTGTCAACCATTTCAGATTAAAAATGTTACTAAACCATTAGAAAACTACAATCAATACAATTTAGCCAACATTTTTTGATAAAATATCCCTCCGAATCTCGTCAAATCCGAAGAGCCTAGTACCTTGATGTGTTTACCCTTTGACAAACTAATATTATACATTTTCACCCCAAAAAAAATAATATTATACACTGCATGCTAAACAAATATGATCCGTGACGAACACCAGCAGTGCCACCACTTGCTTGCGCTCAAATCAAATATCTTACAATGAGCTACTCTTGCCATTGTAAAACTTGGAGCAAAATGGATTTTGATTTTCCAACTTAGACAAACCAGGCCAAGTGGAATTGGAAATGAAACTTGCATACAAGATACATAATTTACAATTCATGCCTGTGATGGGAAATCCTGCATATAAAGGAGATAATAAGGCTAAATTCATAATTTGCTTGTTCTTCATTTTCTTTGAAAAAAATGATATATTTCTTTGAAGTCAAGAAATTTAGTTGGGAGCAAATTTAAATCAAAGATTAGGAACAGTGAAAGGGATAAAAGAAGTGGTACAACTCCACCAACCCAAAATAATAAAGAAAAGGAAAAAGATATGAGGTGGAGAGACAAATATAATCAAGAAAAAGAATGATTGATAATGTTCTGTAATGTAAAACAATTGCATATTACATTCTGCAGTCGGGTGCCATTTATCAAAAGCTAATGCAAAAGTAAACTAACTGGTAAAAGCAGCTAACAAGAGGTTCTTTTGCTCATTGCATCATGAAAGATTGTGATATCTGAACTGTTCGAACTTCAAATAATTCTATGTACTGTTACAAAAAATTTCATTTATAAATTTTTTAAAAAAAAAAAGGCTTCACAGGTGTCACATGGGCTTTATAGGTGCTTCAAACCCTTCTGAACTCTCAATATACAGATATCTGTTACTAAATTATTTATTACAAGTCATGCAAGGTCTTTTCTAATCCCTCAACAGACTTAATTTTCAAATATACATGTATCAAAAGAAATTGAACTTACCAGATACTGCACTATGCACAAGGGCACAGTCTCCTGGTATGCTGATGTGAACCATAACAAGAAAGCATTGATTGTGTTTGAGTAAACAAGCATGCTCCAGGATTCTGAAAGTAATAAGTGATATTAATACTCCATTGAGTGTCATATACTTCGAGCAAAAGAAAACATGTCACAATTCTTTTTACTTTTTTCTGGCTTGCTAGAGAAAAACATGCTAAACACAAATTCTTCCAATAAGATGTTTCTGGTTCCAATTGTTTCTTTTTAGCAAACCAATCAGAACAATGATTGCATCTGAGCTATATGATGTTTAGATCATGGTTTTAAAATTGCTATACTAAATCTTCATAATATTTTGCAAAACTGGCAAGTGTGGCACCACAAAAAATATAAAAGAAACAAATCCATCGAAGCCAGAGAAGTACTGATTTATTATCAAGGAGGTATGTGGCACAGAGGAAAGGAGTGCCTAGCCTATCATATTCTTTACTTTAAAGTAGTTAGTGTGCCACCAAAAGGAAAGAGATCACTCAGGTGCTGAATCATCACAGGACAGGCACATCTTACATGGGCAATTTCATATTTAAATTAACTGCCAAAGTATGAGCTATCTCAGTTAGACTGATATATCAGCAATCTACATAGAATACACCGGACTTATAACACTTAAGTTAAGGCCTTACATCATTATATGCCTATAAAGCCTCATTTCGGCAGCCAAGTAGGAAAGTCCATATGTGAGAACAGTGGTATATCAATAATCATTAAATCATAGTTCAATAGGGTGGGAAAACAACCTCCAAAGGTGCGGTACAAGATCCAAGGCAGTGCATAGGGCACTGAATAAAATTTACTACAAGACAAGTATGTGGAAGTTTTGCAATGCATGAACTTTTAAACTAAAATAATTACTAGCCAGAAAATGCCTGTGGTAATAATAATCTCCAGTGACTGAAATTTCTTTGCAGAAATACAACATATCTTTTAAAGACAGAATGATTGTATCCAAGCTATTGCAGGAAATATGATTCTCTGTACTAAAACACAATTCCAGAACAGAGAAACTTTAATGCTGAAAAGGAAGTATACCAAATCTTCAGGAGCATCATCAACAACTTCAGCAGGTTGGTCTGGACCAATACTTGCCAGGCAAGTTCCCTTGCAGCTCATATATTTCTGCATACTGTTCGAAACAGAATTACAGAGAATTGAAAAATGGTACAACCATATGCAAAGAAGAAATCTGGTTAACGTTTCCTAAAAGAAAAACAAAGGGAAACAAGAACTTTATTCAGAACAAAAAAAACAAAAAGAGATTAGACATGCAGTCCAGCAGAACACCTAAACTACAAACAAAGACTAGCAAACCAACCAACAAAGCAAAAACTCCCACACAATTGAGAAGAATAGAACCAAAAAATTACCATTTTGGATGCCAAGACTAAAAAGAAACTACCAGAAATGTTTATACACTAATATCCATGATGCCTGAAATCTAATTCTATCCCAGCGAATCAATATAAGTGCACCCACACAGGGACCAAGCATGGGCTCCAGTGGATTTCGGGATTGCACAATTCTCATAAATTAAGTAGTTGTATTTGTGTAGGAAGGAATTCCACAAGTCAACAGGAACAAACAAGTCTACTCCATGGTAAAACTCAACGCATGAAGTAGGAAGTATGTATTCCTCCAATCAGTACATCACCGAAATGCGAGCTTGAAATAATGGGTCCCACACCCTTATAATTGGACTTTGGACAAATTTCTGAAATATGGATTTAGGCTCAATAATAATTTGGGCATTTTTACCACAAAAAATTAGGCTTCTTGAAATTGAAATTTTTGCTAAATCTTCAGTCACTTAAGCTGGGTGGCTATTTTAAAAAAAAAAGAAGCAAAAAGCATACTAATTAAACTTAAGTATTTAAAAATAAACTCTTTGGGTATACTAGATGGAATCATTATGTATCTATTGAAACCAAATTTAGAAGGAAAAAAAGAAAAAGTTAACTACTTTACTACAAACATATTTACGTTTTTTTTTCTTTTTTCAAATTAATAGTTCCACACTTCTCTATTTACAGAGAGATGCATCACAATTTTTTTTTTCAATATCATGGTGATACAGGAAAAGAACCAACCACAATTAGAATATGCATGCCTTTTATTTTCACTATAAAAGGGCCATGTTTTCAGTTTTTGTATGGCGCCCCATAAACCTCAGGACCACCCCTACATGTCTGTGTGTAGGTGTGATGGCAAAGTTTCAATTAAAAAAAATACAAGAATAATAAATTTTACAAAATTAAACTACCTGATGCTCAACTTACATGTCACACTGATTAAGTACCAAAAGCTTATTTGGAACACATGATTGTCCCTTTGACTTGCAAACTGAATCGCATGATTGACCTCGCCTGCCATCCACACCATAGCAAGTTCTTGTAAATCAGTTACGGTTGAGATTTTCTATAAATATATACATATATAAGTACATATAGATCAAGAAATAATTGTTGTGAAACCTCACCTTCCAACAAGAACATTAATGCCATTCAGTCTGGCTTCTAAAAATGTATAATTTGCAGCTGTTGACATATATTTAAAAAGAACAAAATTAATCCTTTTAACTAGCTGTAAACTGCACGCAGTCAAAAAGATAGTTATTGATTTAATCAAGAAATCACTATACCATATAAGAAAGTCTAGCGAGAGAGGTAAGAAAAAAACAATCGATATAGAACAACCATACTCCAATAGTCCAGTCACAAAGAACCTTCTACCTAACAAAGTTTTATCAACCTATCATGCTAATGTACTTAACGTTTGATATGGCACTGGCATCACTATATTCACTGTTATATTTCATTTAATTTATCTCATAGCAAAAACAGTATAATGAAGCTTCTAATAATGTGGAAGGAAAACCAAATTTAATAATGAGGCTTCTAATAAGAATGTGTCTAATACCCGCGGGCAATCATGGGAAATCAGAAACCTATGAGGGATAATACTTACTAGATTCTAGTTCACTTTGTTTATATAAGTAATTTGTTGTATTAGTTAGCTCCTCTAAGATAGCAAGAAGGAACCACCTTTTCCAGAAATCGTTAGTAGCTTGATTTTGAAGGTACGAGGTGCATGGAAATTCCTTACTTGGTCTGACCCAAAATCAGAAAGGTTAGGCAGCTGCTTGCCACCATGTGAAAGTCTTCTTCCCTAGTTTGGTGCTAGGTTTCTCGAGGTTAGTCTAGGGGTCTAGATCCCAGGCTATCCATTCTAATTTCTTTATCTGTGTATCACTGTATCTTAGTAAGATTATATTCACTCTCGAGTAATTTTTCAGATCATCCTACATATTTAGGTTACTATAAGAATATGAATAAACAAAAAGTCTTTTTATAAGAAACAATTACTTTACAAACTAGCTTTTAGCCTAGTGGTACTTCTCTTCCGAATGTTGGACGAGGTAGATCCCAAGTTCAATTTCCATCCCACGCCCCCCGCCCCCAAACCCCCTCTCCCGGGAACCCCTCTGTTGATATTTAAAAACAGAAAAGGATACCAAAAGAAAGACGGACAAGTTCTCCATCAAGGAAAAGCTCAAACTAAAAACTAACGGCGGAGACATTACAAATATCTAAACATCCATTGCCAATTTTAAAAAATTCATGCTTTCAATGAAGGAAACAGTGTATTTTTAAATCCAAAAACAACTATAAAAATTAGATGGAAACTGCATCAACAATATCATAATTTGGGCCATGAGCTAGTTATCACTTAATACATAAGCAGATAAAGGAAACAAAGGTTACGCTAGTGTTGGAGTCAAGGTAACACAGATAAGGATAATATTAAGGGGGGATTACACAACTGAAAGGACTAGAAATCCAGCCACAGCCCTTGCCACACAAAAAAGAAAAAAAGAAAAAAGAGAACAATAAGAAGATAGAAAATCAACAGAAACAAGTAATAGACATAGAAGCATATGACATTGAAAGTGTATGTTCCCCCCTCTTCCCACTACCCAAAATAAATCAAAGAAATCCCCCGAACAATAAAAGCAAAAAAGGTCATAAACCTTCAAACATTTGTCCTCATTAAAATATGATTACCCACTATGGAAATTATAAACATTGTTAAAGAAGAGTACATCATAATATAACTGCCAAAGCTGGACCTTACTTGACGAATTTGATGGCAGAGAAAAACAGTGATGGAAATCACTAAGGTAAGCATTTTCATGGACCTGAAACGTTCAAACTTACTCAGATAGTATGACAGGCATATTGCAATCATGTAAAATAAAATCCAAATTTTTTACTGTTGTGTAAGGTAGTTTAATGAAAACAAATGAGTCAAACTAAATAAGACATCTGGGGAAGTCCAGTGTTATTGTAGTTGCTCTTGTTTATCATGTTTCGATACTGAAATGATTATTAGTGTGATTTATGTTTGGCTTGATATACTTGTTGCACCCCTTTTATACAAAGTTAAGTTTTTCATGTTATGAGAGCTCTGGTTGACTATTTCATCCTATATCCAAATACAGGCGACTCAACTTCAAGTTTTTCAGTTTTCGCATGTGAAAGGCCCGTAGTTGATTCAAATTTTTGGGGAGGCTTTAATAACAAATGATTGTTCCTATAAGCGTAATCTTTTGGGATCCACAGTTTCTCAATAATCCTAACTATACTATGAGTACTTCAACTGTAATCAAACACATATCCTGATGTAGCCACCAGAGAAACCTATAACATAATACAGACTCACAAGATCACTCACTCCTTTCATATCTCAGAGGATTATTGCGGAAAGAAATTATTTTAATTAAAAATAAATATTCAATAAGTACAAAACTGCTTTAAAGTAAAGTACTAAACATTTCTTATCTTTTCCATTATACCGTCTAAGAAACAATGCAGTCCTTCTAGTTTTTGTGAATATGACAACATAAACTAATAAATGACAAAACTTCTGAAGTTTCAAAAAGGATCCCAATCTAATAAAAGTATGTGGATTTTTAAACTCAACGATCAGAACAAGTATGTGGATTTTAAAACTCAGTCACCTCTCTGAAATGAATTCTCATATCAAGTTTGATCACCAATTTCTGAACGAAGTATTGAGGAGACAGTAACAGAATGCCAGTAAAAAGGTAAAATGATTGCTATATATTTCTTGACGAAATCTTTGTAATGAGCTTTACAACCTTAAAAGAAAACACAAAGAGAACCAGAATTTGTTCATCTATGGTTCAATGCATCAGAGTAGCACATTGGTATCATTGGTAATTTTTTGTGACATTATTCCTGTTATCAACGCTTCATGCATAGTCTAATCCATTATTTATGTGTGTACCAACATATTAGTTAGCGTTCGATAAATATGTTCGTGAAATTGTTCGCATAATGAGGGAAACACTATCTATCCTCCATGAGTTGACAAAACCCAAAGGCCAAAAACCACCTCCAAGAAGAACAATGATTACATCATATATGTATTGCTCACCACACTCTCAGAATTATGACGACACCTCCCAGCACAGAAATAAAAAACATTTGAATATTTCCCTGCCAAGAGAAAACTGTGAGCACACATTATCCCAAGAAAAAATTATGTTCGGGGGTAAATATATTTCTTGATTGCCTCTGCAAGGGGCAAAAAAGAGGTTTCACATGACTCATTCTATGCAATGGATAAAGGGGATAAATAGTCAAATCGGGACTTCTAATCTTCCAAAACCTAGTATAAATAGCAGTTGAACATTCATTTATCAATGCGCCCTAAAACTGTAAGACTCTTCATGCAAAGGTCATTTTGTGGATTTTTAAACTTAACGATCTCTGAAATGAGATCTAATGCAGCATCAGAGCAGTGAATGCCCAAGATTAGTCTCTGAGAAAAGATTCAAAACCTTCTACTATTTGAAATTGTACCTGCAGTAGCTGGTTTGGCAACCTTCACATTCATTACTTGTTCCTCTTTTATCTGCACAATAAAACCCACTAATACTGAAACTTACAATATTAAAAAGAGAACAGAAAAACACAAAGGAAATAATATAGACAATGGAAAATGGTAGTACAAAATTTGAAGAATTAAAGAAATTACCCTTGAGGGATTTAGACAGCATGAAACACAATATTCATAAGAATCACAACACTCTGAAACTACATTGCAACCACTGCAGACAAAAGGGAGGCAGGAATGTTGTTAATTTGCTCAATCTTCTGATAAAGAATTTCAGAGTTCTACTTAGTGAAAAACTCACTGACAAGAGAATTTGTCTCCTTTTTCAGGGCAGCAGCGAGACTGCGGATTTAAAGACAGAGCGTCACAGACATGGCCTACAATGCAAATATAGATTATATAAATAAGGGGATTAAAACTGACAATGAAGTAAACAAAACATGATAAGTTATCAGAAGATTTTTTATAAGTTATAAGCAAAAAAAAGGAAAAACATGAAAACTAATGGCACAAGAAGATACTTAGAGAGGCGCAAGCTGACCATTATCATCAGATAGTAAGTATCTTCCTAGGACTGTATTTTTGCAAATGCGCCTCCCTTGAAATCCAACATCCTTCCTGTAAATTGTAACAGTACAAGCATATCATCAACTAGGGAAGAGCCATAACAAAAATGTACAAAATATAGCACCAAACCACTGAGACACTAGCAATCCAAAGGAGCAATTGTGTTGTCAGATAAACCAAAGAAGAAAGAGAAACACAATAACCCACAGTAACAAATAGCACATAGAATAGCTGTCTGGCACTAATGACCCAAAAAAACCATAAGAAATTTCCAAAAGTAATGCATCCATATTCTTGTCAAATTCAGTTTTATGAGCAAAATTGTAGTTAAACCACCTGGAATGCCAGGGTTAAAAAGAAAAAGGAAAACGTTAAGCAATTTAATCGTGTGATGTTAAGGCATATTACAAATGCAAGCTGTCAACATGTTCACCTAAGTCTATCCATCTGGGATAAATCTAAAACTGCAGCGTCAGAGTTTGGAAACTTATAGGTATTGCTTTGGACTAGCTACAAGACATTGTAACTTTGTCAAACTAACCTTACATTATTACACCCACATCAAATATTATGTTTTCTTCTTCTGTGTTAGTTATTGGTAGATACTGTATTAAATAAATAAATAAACAAACAAATAAAACCCATGCCCAGTACGGCAAAGCCATCAAGATTCAAAATTCAGAAGAACATAAATAAGAACCCAAGCAGCATTACCACAAGATTCAACCTTTTGCCCCCATTTCCTCTGTTTTCTCAGCAACCAAAGAGACGAACCAAAATTATATTGAAAACATAAAACAGAAAAATAAAAAAAGTACCTGATGGCTGAGATTCTTGGTGAGAATTGAAGGATTAATAGGTGAAAGAATAGCAGGAATAAGTTTAATCTGGATATGGACATTTTCATCTTGGGCAAGGAATATGGAAGAATTTTTGGGCTCTTGCGGTTCTAAGAGATGCTATTGAGAATTGGGGTTGGGTTGAATCGAAGATCATTAGGGAGGAGAAAGAAAACTTCGTCTGTATAAAAAAGCACATTCAAATCGATTGCGTCTGTTTTCTTCTGATAATTTGGAGGCAGTGTATATAAAAACCCAACCTTTCTCAAGGTTCATAAAATATGTTAGAACTTCGACCAAAAAAAATTAAAAAATGTTAGGACAGATGGTACACTTTTTTAAGCCGTGAACCCAATTTTTTACACTTTCAATTTTACTCTAATTTAAAAAATAACAATAAAATAGAACTTTATTTATAAATATTTTAAAAAATGACAATTGTTTTTTGAAAGAGAAGAAGACCTTCTATATATTTTTTTTGTTGGAGCAAATACCATAAAATGGTGCATTTTTTGTTAACCACTTTAACGATAGGTGTACCCTCATCATCATCCTAATCGCTCAATGCTTGACGCGTAACCATAGGTATAATCATGATTCCATAAATACAAAGCAAAAGTTAACTATGATTATGTTTATGGACACGTGTCAAGCATTGAGGATGGTGGTGAGGATACACCTATGATTAAAGTAGTGAGCAAAAATGCTCCTTACAATAAAATAGTACAAAGGATAGCAAAATCATCCGAAACTCAAATGTGAGAGGTAGGGACAATAGTGTAATCTTCAAAAAAGATTCACGATCTAAACCAAACACAAAGAAACAAAAGAAAAAAAAAGAGGAATCTTGGACGCCTCTTCAATCGACCGCACCAAACAACAATCCAATGACTGAAAGCATAAACCTATAAGAGAAAAAGAAAACAAAGAATCACAATGAAATTAGAGAAAGAAATTACATTTGAAAGAACTCAAAATAATTGATGAAAACAAAACCCTGGGTGATAAGCAATTAGATATCTACATGAGTATAGTTAAACCTTCTATACTTGCTACAAATCGGATATGAACAGGATTAGCCTTAGGCCTTCTATACTTGCTACAAATCGGATATGAATAAGATTAGCAAGTATAGAAGGTCTATACTTGCTACATTTTTTGTTTTGTTTGAAAAAGACCTTCCTGAACCGATCCAATAAGAAAAGTCCTTTAATTTGATTCGGTTTAATATTTAACAAATTATTGACAAATATTCATATTCGATTAGTTAAGCTAAGCTAACGAATATCCGGTGTGATAATTTGATCTAATTTTAGTAAAATAATGCAAATGTGTGGTGAATGTATGTAGAATTTAGCTAATATAGAACTATTATCAAGTAGCCAACGAGGTCTAGTTAAGTGGAAAACGATCTTGACTTGGAGATGAGGGTCTCGAGTTCGAATCCCACGACATTATAATTTTGTGTGTGTGAGAAATCCCTTATCGCTTGTACTAAAAAAAAACTATTATCAAATAACTTGGATTAAATCAATGTACTAAGAACAATACAAGTCATCGTATTTCTTTGATTCAATCAATTATAGATTTTGACCTAAACTTTAGTTAAACATGAGACTAGAATTTGCTACTTCATTCCTTAAATCTATTGTTTCATTATTACATTTCAAATTTATCTCTTGATTACAATCGCTCACCAAAAATGATACTATTTTACTATACTAAGAAAACACTTTAAGATATTCAAAGTACAAGTCAATTAAAAAGAAACTAAGAAAAGACTTCAAAATATCATTTCATATTGATTAATAATTTATCCATTTATTACAATCATAATTGTCAAGAATTTCATAGTTTTAAATGGTTGAATATTAATCTCGTCATCTGCACTATTAAAGACTCAAAAGTTAATATATTCCAACAGAGTGAAAAACATACAAAAAAAAATGTCACCTTCAAGTAATTGCCAAGACGACATGATTCCCCTGAAACAAACCGTGGTCATTCAATTGTCTGATTTGTAAATATTTCCCTTTTATCTTTTAATTTTTATTAAAAAGAAAATCAGAAAAAGAACGGAAATTGGAAATTAAATTAATCAAATTACATCGAAACACCAAACCAAACACTCAACTCAATAGTTATGCAATAGCAAGCGCGCCCATCTCTCTCTCTCTCTCTCTCTCTCTCTCTCCAATGTCGACGAACCACCATGTCCTCCGCCTCGTCCTCTCCTGCCGCAAAATCACAGCGCAGGTGACGAGCCCCAGCAGCTCCTCAATCATAGCCATGGCCTCTTCCTCCGAGCAAGAGTTCGTCGCCCAGTACCGCGCCAAGCTCAACCGCTTCCCTCGCTCTCAGACCTTCTGGGACGCCAAGGTCGCCTCTCGCGTCGGCGAGAAGCTCGGCCTCCGCCTCCGGGATATCGGCGTCACCGGCGTAGAGATCGACGTCGGCGAAGAGCTATCGAGGCCCGTCCACCACCGCATCAGGCTATTGCCGCTCTTCGATTCCGTTAAACGAGCCGGCGTCGTCGTCAATGGCGCCGACGAGCTTGGGATCGGTCCGCCTAGCTAGGGTTCGATTTAATCGATCCGAATAAACGGTGAAGATACACAAGTGTAATTGGTTTCGGTGTGAGTGAGATACACGGGAAGAGTGACACAGTTTTGATTCTTGTACGGCTTATAGAAATGAAATTAAAGGGATTTTGCTTGTAATGTAATTGAAATCAGAATTTTGTACACTTACCACCATTATATTATTCACTTTTTTTCTCGTAAGAAGAAGAATTGTAATTTTTATAATCGATAAGAAAATGAAATTATTATGATTTCGAGCTGTATTTTATGTTGTTTTGAGAAATTAGTGTTCTCAAGAGATATTTTGCTTACAGTATCTGAAAATTGAAGCATAGCAGCAGAAAACAGAAACCAAGACATGGCTTGATAATGGACAACCATGCAATTCAATCTGAAATTTTCAGCATACCACAAATTTGGCATTGGCCACTTTACTCACAATTTCAATTTTATAACTCATAGATAGGCGTGGCGTGGGTGGGGATGGAACGGTAGAGAGTTCTTCCGTTAATTGTACCAAACTTTTCAATAGACCAATTTCTCTTCCGTTAACCAATCATTAAATCCTTTAACCATTCGGTTGGTTAACCGTAATTTTTGATCGGATTGGTTTGGTAGACCAGCAGTACCGATTAACAAATACCTATTAATCATATAATAAAAATACAATTTATAACAATTTCACATAACATAAGTTCATTCATAAAACAAATTATCCCAACCCACGTCACGAAATGTCAAATAGTGTTACAAACCAACATGAAACTATTTTAAAGTTCCAATCTGTCAAACACAACAACAAAGTACAACATTCCATAAAAACATAGGCCAATCCTCAATACAACATCTTGTTCACCCGTTTTAATTTGTTTCATGAGATGATAGGGTAAAGTTCCCCATTAATTCAAAGACCACGATTTGGCCAGCGAATTAACTTTCTTTATATGTTGAGCGTGCCACTGTTAGCAATTTTCAATTCTAACAGACTTAGAGTAAAAATAACTTGCGCCCCAAGCTATTGACTTTGATCAAACGATTGTGAATTTGGGTGAGGAATATCTCCCAAGTAAGTTCTTTTCTATGCCTTAGACTTGGTAAGGACTTTATAATTTCCCTCAATATAAAACCGATAGTTCTGGCCAGAATAACTGATAACAGATTGAACTAATTTCAGGGCAGAACTCCCCTTTACAGGACTCCAAAAGGGAAAACTGACTATACAAAGACAAAAGGAGGGCTGTGCTTCCATTTCTGCCTGGTTAGTTGCCTCCGTTTCGGGCTGGACTGGGTGTGTCTGTGCCTGGACTGGACTCTGAACAGCTGCAACTGTTAGGCTTCGGCTGCAAATTCGATACCAAAGCTTGAGTTTGGCAGAGCTTTAATCTATTTCAAGCCCTGAACGGCTTTTGGATGGGCAGAACTTGGGACTTCTCCAGGTCTGAAAAGGGCAGAAGTGGCTGGACTTGAGCTCGGAGGTGTACTGGAGTACCTGTGCTGCTTAGTCAGGGCTTTCCATAAATTTGTTGAGGTTTTCGTATTTGAGAAAACTCAACCTCTGCTTGTCTTGGCTTTTGCTTAACCAAATTTGTAACGAGAGAAATCTCGTTATTGTTGACTTGGGAACTGGGATTCTGTTCGGTTCATTTTTACACATGATTTTTCATGTTATTCCCCTTTTATTTTGAGTTAGTTCTTGACTTTTTATAGCTTTTTACTTCCTTTTTGTGTTTTCTTAGATTTTACCTTGGTTGGGATGAAAATGAGCTAAAAGTGCATTATTAGTTATAAATTCTGTTTTTGTTCATTTTCGTAGGTCAACTTCTTGGCCTGGGATCAACATGCTCTGGTGCTCGGATGAGGTCATGATCTTCATGAGACTTGTTCCAATGGATGTTAACTACAACATATCCAAATTTGAGCTCCATTGGACAAGTATTGCCTATCCAACCAATCCAGCATGTTACTACAGTTCTGGAAATCCGGATTTGGCAAGCTTTTACCTCCCTTGTGTCATCTTAACTTCTTGTTACCATAACTCTTGGTAACAAGGAATTACATTTGTAAAATAGATATTTTCTGAGCTTTTGGCATCTTTATGAAGTCAAAGCTCCATCATGGCAAGGGGACAATGGGCTAAGGCTTTATCAAAGGTGGTAGTTTTATATTAAAAGGGAAAAGCTGGAAAGGAGGAGAGAGGGAGGAGAAGTCAAAATTGCAATCTGATATTGGGAGCCTTTTGATCGTGGGAAATCAGGCTATTCCACCTTCTACACATTGGGAGCAGATTTTGGAGCTAAGAGAAGGAAGGAGAAGGAGGTGCAGCCAAGGAAGAAAGGAGAAGACTTCCACCATTGAAGACTTCAAGCTTTCATCATTTCCAAATCTGTAAACTCCTTCTAGTTATATTTCGAATTTGTATTTGGAATAAGTATGAGCAACTAAACTCCATAGCTAGGGCTTAGGTTGAAGCCCTAAACATGATTACCTTATTGTTTTGATGCTTGAGTGTATGAATTTCTAGATGTTGTTGATGAACCCCATTCACTAATTGAATTTTATGATATGTGTTTGCTTCCTTTGCTTAATCACCTTAGGTTGTATGCATGTAGCTAAAGTTGAGAAGTTGTGTAAGATAACCAAGAACACAATTTCTAATTAGCAACAAATGAGTGAACTTGTTTAAGTGAGCATCATGTGAATTGGTTTCTTGACAACAATTGATGAATTCCAATTCACCAAATTAATCTATCCTTGATGTGTGTTTTCCTTGATTGATTACCTTTGAAAGCATGCTTCTTGAGGTTGTTGGGATTATGTGTATCTTCATGTTTTCCTAAGCAATAGATGGATGGAGTAAGAACCATCCATGTGAATTGGTTTCTTGAATACCTAATGTAAACACCATGCTATTAGGGTTCTTGTGATGTTCATATTCTCTTTGAACTTAATGGGTTTTCCTTGCAATTGAATCGAAGTACGAACCATACCTAGGTTCGGTTATGAGGAGGGCACAAGTATTGTAGCACGAACCATGCACTTTACGTATATTAGAGAGAATCAATGCGTCTTGAGCCACGACCCATGGTCTTGATTGCGAACATCTTCATCAATACATTTAGAGTTCATCACTTGAGTATCCATGAACATGGGTAGAATTGTTTAGGGTGGATTCCGAAACCCTAGTGTTTGTTACATTTTAATTTCACACTTTGATAATTCATCTCTGCCATTCACATTTAAATTCAAAGTCCATTTACTTTCATGCAATAGAAATAGGTCACTTGAACCAAATCAAAAACCCCCCCAATGTGTGTGTGAGTTGCGTGTTTGACACGTTTTGTGTCTTTGTCATTGAATTTTGTTTGTTTCCGTAATTGTTTTGGACTTTTGGTCCGCGTTGTGTTCTTGAATTTTCTGTGCTGATTCCAACCGTATAAAGAACGTGAATTTTGGATAAACGGTTGGAAAGTTATAGGTCAAAAACTGGACAGAGGTCGAAACTGAAAAAGAGAAAACAACTCTGCCCAAAAACGAGATTTTTCACTGTTCACAGCACTGTTCATGGGTGATAAATAGGTGATAAAAGGGTGATAGAAAGTGCTGTTTGTGTTTTTCTTTATTTTCTTGTGTTGTTTCATTTCTTTTATCTTCCTTACTTCATTTTTAGTTTCCAATTTGTATTGTGTTTGTGTGTTGTGTAAAATTAGTATTCTTTACGTACTCAAATTAGAACTTATAGGAAACCGACAAGTTCTTCGTGGGATTCGAACCCCGTACTTACATAATCTATACTTCATTAGATTCGTGCACTTGCGGGTATTTTTAATTGGTTGTTTGCACATTAATTTGTGTCCTTTTAGGAATGCAACAATTTTTGGCGCCGTTGCGGGGGAACTGGCACGGTTGCTTATTTGTTTTGTTTGAGTATGTTTAGAGTACTTAGTTTTATTTTTGTTTATTGATTGTTGTTTCATTTTATCTTGATTTGTTTTTGTTTCTTTTTCTTACCAGGAACATCCGAGGAGTCACCTCCACCATCTCCAATGGCAGCCGCAACTGAAATTGTGGAACTTACTATGTAAGAATACTCCAATAAATTTGTGATGGAGGAAGCAAATGTTTTTGGCTCATTTCATAATGAATTGCCTATGAATGAATATTTCCGACAAACATACAATCCGGAGTGGAGAAATCATTCAAACTTCTGGTGGACCGACAATCCAAATTTTCAACAAGGGTCATATCAACCATATCAAGGCCAACATAATACTTGTCCACCTTATGGTCAACCCCAATATTATAATCCACCACCACTTAGTCAATCTCACCAACCACCTCAAGGACCAACTTTGGAAGAAATTGTTGCTTCAATGGTTAGACACACAGATAGTTTCATCATGCAGAGGAATGACACCCATATGCAGAGGAATGATACCCACATGCAGAAAATGGTTAAGGCCATTGCCAATCTAGAAAATCAAGTGGGGCAAATTGTCACAGCTTTGAGTCAAAGGGAAGCTAGGATAATGCCTAGCCAAACAGTGATACAAAATGGGCGTGAGCATGTTCAAGCAGTTACCTTGAGAACTGGTAAGGTAATTGGTGAAATTGATGGTTCTAAAAATTTGATTCACAATGTTGATGAAATGCAGGTTGAGCAAGTGATTGGGCCTAAGGAAAAGGATGAAATCAACAAGGGGGAAGATAAACAAGCAGCATCTTCACCTGAGTGGATCCCAAAGCATGAACTTGCAAGAAGGGCAAGAAAGGAGAAGGTAAGTCGTGAACCTACTGATGAAGATATCTTACATGCTTCTTTTCCTCACAGGTTGATGAGTTCTAAGAAAAATCAACATGCCAAGGACATATTGGAAACTTTCAAGCAAGTGCAAGTCAATATTCCTTCCTTGGATGCAAACAAGCTCAAGGAATGCGAAACTGTTGCATTAACGGAAGAGGTTTCTGCTGTTTTGCAAAGGAAGCTTCCTCCCAATTTGCAAGATCCAGGAAGTTTCACAATTCCTTGTATAGTTGGTGATAAATTGTTTGAGGAACCTTTAATTGATTTCGGTGCTTCAATTAATCTAATGCCATATTCTGTTTTTGAAGTACTAAAGGAAGACAAGATGAACATCCATGTTCCAAGCACCAATCATATGTTCAATGTCACTCCTTCTACTCAAATGAGAAGGCCACCGACCCTAAATATGTGCCTCCTCCATCTAATCCACGTATTGAAGAGCGCTTAAAATTGCTTTTGAAACCTACTCATGTGCATAAAAAGAAAAGAATACGAAATGGGTTGATTAGATGGCAAAGGGATTTGAAGAAACTTCATGTTCGGCACAAGGAGGCGATTGAGCCAAAACCCCCCAAGTGACCCAAGTATGTTGGAAGTCCGGCAAAAGACTTTAAACTTAGCGCTTCTTGGGAGGCAACCCAAGGTGAATAGAAGAAGTTTGTTGTCGTCCTAATCGCTTCAAAGTGGAGTTTCTCTAGACTCAAACTTACTTTTATTTTACTTTATTTATTTATTTTCCTTTTGAGTTAGGATTTCAATCTCCAACCAAGGTAATTTCGATTTTCTTGTTGTTTCTCTTTGTTTTTCTTACTTTTACTTTCCTTTACTTGTTTGTGTTTCTATTTTGTTGTTAAGTTTGGGAAGTAGATTGCTTCATGATTGCACACACTGAACTTTGGCTCAAATGCTTATTTCATTCCATACATGTGATTCCAAACACAAACTTGAAAAAAAAAACATAAATTTCTCAATCACATGTTCATTGTTGCATTTTGCACCACCTGAGGCTTCTGCTAATTGCCTCTGCCCGTTCTTGCTTGTAGAACCTGCAACAGCTCTACATGATCTTCATTCCTCTTTTGCAGCATCTCTACATGCTGGTTGGCGTTGTAGAGCCGCTTCTGGAGGTCCGCCACCTGAGCTTTCAGGGCCGTCCACCTCCTCACTCAGTGCCCCGCACTCTCGTGTTCTCGCCATTAGGCGCATGCCCAAATTTGTGGACGAGACCGCGTTGAGCACGATCAAATTGTGGGACTCGTCCACTGCCAGCTGTCCGACCTCTGCGCCACGTGCAGATGATCTGAATGGAAGTCTCCTGAGAGTTCCTGCCCTCCACGGCACGGCCTCAGAGAAATTCGAGGCCGAACCATGATGGTATGAGGAGTTTGGGAAAATAGGGTTTGGAGGAGCCCGTATCTGGGGCATTTGGTGGTGCAAGTGTTAACTCAAGGTTAAGGTCATCAACGAGCATATCTGAGGATGCCATTGATTTTTATGTCTGGACTTTTTGATGGTTTTTCTTGAGTTTGCAGGATGAAATGCAAGGTACTCCTCCTTTCAACCGAGAAGTGGTTTAAATAGGCATATGCTCATAAGGGAGCCGACACCACTTTGCATTTCCTGAGCAATTTGCGGTTCCGTCCAGTTAAAAGGGAAGCATTTCTACTTTCACTTTACTTTCTTTTCTTCCCTGTTTTCTGGTGTATTATGTTTTGATTTCTTTTTAGTTTGTCGTCTTTGTTTTATTTCCGTTGGGGACGTATGCTTTATTTCTTTTTCGTTTGTTGCATTCCCTTTATTCCAGTTTGGGAAGCGTGTTTTGTTTTTCTTCTTTGTCTTTTCAACTTTCTTTTCTTTTATTTCATTTCCGAAAACGAAAAAAAAAAAAAAAAATTACACCGAAAGGCAAAGACAAACAGGCACACCAATAATACACTAGAATCACTTTTCTCCAGTGCTCGGTGTCTCGACCATAGGACCTTTGAGTCTAGCCCTACGGCTATCCTCTTCCGAGGCTTCAGGTGCAGTCTCTTGGGGCTCATCACTCGAGCTCCCAAAGATTGCATTCTTAGCTTGAGCGTAACCACTTTTGTGGTCTGTTTTCTTGCGCTTCCCCGGTCGGTCTAGGTCCTCCAGCTGTTTTCTCATGTCATGAGCGTAAACACTTACCATCTTTGAGAGATTTTTGTTCTCTTCCCGCAACGCCTCCAGCTGTGTCGATTCACCTCTAGTATCCTTGCCCTTTCTGTTTTTAAACTTTTAATAACACTCTGGCACTCTTCAACCATACTCTGCTCTGCCCGCCACTGACCCCTTAGCACCTCCACCTCATGGGACTTCGCGATTAGGCGATGACCCACACTTGCGACTGTTGCGGTGCTTTGCACGCTTAGTGCCAGAGCATCGCTCATGACCCGGTTGTCATCCCTTGATCCCAGCACCCGTATATCCTTAGGAGTCACTAGATTTCTAGCAACTCCAAGGGCAACATCGTTGTCCAGCGGTATCGAGTCATTCACTGTCACGTGCCCCCGTGCAGAGGCAAAGTAGGGCATCCACACTGGTGCCACTGCTTTGGCCCCGAATCTGAGTCGGTGGAGCTAGGTTGAGATCCAACGAGAATGGGTAGGAAGAGGCCATTTGAACTTTCTTTTCTTTTGTTCTTTCTTTTCTCTTTTGTGTGTTTCTCAGTTTTTCCCCAACTCTTTCTCTTCTTCTTTTATAGAGTTAGTTCTACGTAACCCTAGCCGCTGCGCTTCTGCGTTTTGCGCGGCCCTTACGGCCTATCCCCCTCTGTCGCCTCACCTGTCCCCCAACCCCTTTAATTGCATTTCTGCCTTTCAGCGCTTTCAAGAAACAAAAGTCGTCACGCCTTCCTATGAAGGCAATAATTCCTGGCTTAGGACCGTGAGAGAGACCTCTGCTTGTCGGCACGTCTCTCACTTTGTATCCCGTGACTCACAGGAGCCGAGACATCAGGGCCCACTTTTTTCTATTTTCCTCAGTCCTCGCTCTTTGTGCTTCTGACTCAGTTTCTTTGTTTTATATACTTCCTTCGCTTTTGGGCTTTCATTTTGGTTTGTGCGTTTCTTTGGGTTGGATTTCTGCGTGCGTAGGACTGTTGTTAGGGCTTACTGTTCTGCTTGTTTTGTTTTGTTTGGTTCAGTTTGGTTTTGTTTTGTTTTGTTTCGTTTTGTTTTTGCAGCCGTGTTGTAGTTGTATTTCTTGTTTGTTCTTGTTTTTACTTGCTTTATTCCCTTTATTTATTGTTATAACATTGTTGATGCCTAAATTCTTCAACATTGAGGACAATGTTTATTTCTAAGTTTGGGAAGGGATAGCAAGTCTTTTTCGTTTCGCTTAAATTCTTGCTTTATTTTATTTTGTTTTCTTTTCAGTTTTGAGTCTTTTTGTTTTCAAGTCACTTTCCGACATATATGATGAGATTGTGATGAATGTTTACATTACTTGATTGAAAATGCTAAAAATAAAAAAATAAAAAATTTGTTATTCACTAAATGGCATCGTTTTAGCATGATATGTTTGAAACCCTCTATGCACTTGCCATTTGTTTCATAATTCTCTAGTTGAGGGACTTGCATGATCCAAAGAATTGTATCAGGCATGAATTAGACTTGTATAACCATATAATGTGAGCTTTGAGCCTTGTGCTTCAATTCATGAGTGTTATACACACGTATTCTTTTTTTCTTGTCATCCAAGTTGTTGTTTGATCTCATTATTCATTGATTTGGTTGAGCACTTAAAAGACATTCACTCTTGTGCAATTTGATTACATGACATTTGAGAAATGATATTAAGGCCCTCTTTGGACCGTTTGTGCCTTTCAAGCTAACCCTATGCATGCTTAAGCATGATTTTCCATTGTTAACCACCTTGAGCCTATATGTAAGCCTTTTCTTTCAAGTAGCCAATTATTACTTCTAGCCTTAGCCTGAAAAACAAGAATTTACCTTTCTAAAGAACTCATGAGCTTTAATTTAGATGTGTTTTTCATGCTAAGTTTGGGAAGGGTTATTACATGTTATCAAAAAAAAAAAGGAAAAAAAAGAAGAGTGTTTCACTCAAAGGGTGAAAGAAAAGAGAAAAGTTGTGGTTATTTGGCCATGGATTCAAATTTAAATTCCATGTTTCTTGGTTGGCCTCAAAATAAATAAATTGATGGTTGTTCAAATGGAAGGAAGGAGTGTGAATCATAATTAGTGGAGGTGTAAGGCTTTGTGGTCTATTTGATCACCCAAAAAAAAAGGGAAAAGCTGGAAAGGAGGAGAGAGGGAGGAGAAGTCAAAATTGCAATCTGATATTGGGAGCCTTTTGATCGTGGGAAATCAGGCTATTCCACCTTCTACACATTGGGAGCAGATTTTGGAGCTAAGAGAAGGAAGGCGAAGGAGGTGCAGCCAAGGAAGAAAGGAGAAGACTTCCACCATTGAAGACTTCAAGCTTTCATCATTTCCAAATCTGTAAACTCCTTCTAGTTATATTTCGAATTTGTATTTGGAATAAGTATGAGCAACTAAACTCCATAGCTAGGGCTTAGGTTGAAGCCCTAAACATGATTACCTTATTGTTTTGATGCTTGAGTGTATGAATTTCTAGATGTTGTTGATGAACCCCATTCACTAATTGAATTTTATGATATGTGTTTGCTTCCTTTGCTTAATCACCTTAGGTTGTATGCATGTAGCTAAAGTTGAGAAGTTGTGTAAGATAACCAAGAACACAATTTCTAATTAGCAACAAATGATTGAACTTGTTTAA
Source organism: Prunus fruticosa (assembly GCA_018703695.1). Classification (NCBI taxonomy): domain Eukaryota; kingdom Viridiplantae; phylum Streptophyta; class Magnoliopsida; order Rosales; family Rosaceae; genus Prunus; species Prunus fruticosa. The sequence continues at coordinate 25,189,739 of CM031917.1, read as the reverse complement.
GTGAGCATCATGTGAATTGGTTTCTTGACAACAATTGATGAATTCCAATTCACCAAATTAATCTATCCTTGATGTGTGTTTTCCTTGATTGATTACCTTTGAAAGCATGCTTCTTGAGGTTGTTGGGATTATGTGTATCTTCATGTTTTCCTAAGCAATAGATGGATGGAGTAAGAACCATCCATGTGAATTGGTTTCTTGAATACCTAATGTAAACACCATGCTATTAGGGTTCTTGTGATGTTCATATTCTCTTTGAACTTAATGGGTTTTCCTTGCAATTGAATTCGAAGTACGAACCATACCTAGGTTCGGTTATGAGGAGGGCACAAGTATTGTAGCACGAACCATGCACTTTACGTATATTAGAGAGAATCAATGCGTCTTGAGCCACGACCCATGGTCTTGATTGCGAACATCTTCATCAATACATTTAGAGTTCATCACTTGAGTATCCATGAACATGGGTAGAATTGTTTAGGGTGGCTTCCGAAACCCTAGTGTTTGTTACATTTTAATTTCACACTTTGATAATTCATCTCTGCCATTCACATTTAAATTCAAAGTCCATTTACTTTCATGCAATAGAAATAGGTCACTTGAACCAAATCAAAAACCCCCCCAATGTGTGTGTGAGTTGCGTGTTTGACACGTTTTGTGTCTTTGTCATTGAATTTTGTTTGTTTCCGTAATTGTTTTGGACTTTTGGTCCGCGTTGTGTTCTTGAATTTTCTGTGCTGATTCCAACCGTATAAAGAACGTGAATTTTGGATAAACGGTTGGAAAGTTATAGGTCAAAAACTGGACAAAGGTCGAAACTGAAAAACTGAGAAAACAACTCTGCCCAAAAACGAGATTTTTTACTGTTCACAGCACTGTTCATGGGTGATAAATAGGTGATAAAAGGGTGATAGAAAGTGCTGTTTGTGTTTTTCTTTGTTTTCTTGTGTTGTTTCATTTCTTTTATCTTCCTTACTTCATTTTTAGTTTCCAATTTGTATTGTGTTTGTGTGTTGTGTAAAATTAGTATTCTTTACGTACTCAAATTAGAACTTATAGGAAACCGACAAGTTCTTCGTGGATCGACCCCGTACTTACATAATCTATACTTCATTAGATTCGTGCACTTGCGGGTATTTTTAATTGGTTGTTTGCACATTAATTTGTGTCCTTTTAGGAATGCAACAATTTTTGGCGCCGTTGCGGGGAACTGGCACGGTTGCTTATTTGTTTTGTTTGAGTATGTTTAGAGTACTTAGTTTTATTTTTGTTTATTGATTGTTGTTTCATTTTATCTTGATTTGTTTTTGTTTCTTTTTCTTAGAGGAACATCCAGAGGAGTCACCTCCACCATCTCCAATGGCAGCCGCAACTGAAATTGTGGAACTTACTATGTAAGAATACTCCAATAAATTTGTGATGGAGGAAGCAAATGTTTTTGGCTCATTTCATAATGAATTGCCTATGAATGAATATTTCCGACAAACATACAATCCGGAGTGGAGAAATCATTCAAACTTCTGGTGGACCGACAATCCAAATTTTCAACAAGGGTCATATCAACCATATCAAGGCCAACATAATACTTGTCCACCTTATGGTCAACCCCAATATTATAATCCACCACCACTTAGTCAATCTCACCAACCACCTCAAGGACCAACTTTGGAAGAAATTGTTGCTTCAATGGTTAGACACACAGATAGTTTCATCATGCAGAGGAATGACACCCATATGCAGAGGAATGATACCCACATGCAGAAAATGGTTAAGGCCATTGCCAATCTAGAAAATCAAGTGGGGCAAATTGTCACAGCTTTGAGTCAAAGGGAAGCTAGGATAATGCCTAGCCAAACAGTGATACAAAATGGGCGTGAGCATGTTCAAGCAGTTACCTTGAGAACTGGTAAGGTAATTGGTGAAATTGATGGTTCTAAAAATTTGATTCACAATGTTGATGAAATGCAGGTTGAGCAAGTGATTGGGCCTAAGGAAAAGGATGAAATCAACAAGGGGGAAGATAAACAAGCAGCATCTTCACCTGAGTGGATCCCAAAGCATGAACTTGCAAGAAGGGCAAGAAAGGAGAAGGTAAGTCGTGAACCTACTGATGAAGATATCTTACATGCTTCTTTTCCTCAGAGGTTGATGAGTTCTAAGAAAAATCAACATGCCAAGGACATATTGGAAACTTTCAAGCAAGTGCAAGTCAATATTCCTTCCTTGGATGCAAACAAGCTCAAGGAATGCGAAACTGTTGCATTAACGGAAGAGGTTTCTGCTGTTTTGCAAAGGAAGCTTCCTCCCAATTTGCAAGATCCAGGAAGTTTCACAATTCCTTGTATAGTTGGTGATAAATTGTTTGAGGAACCTTTAATTGATTTCGGTGCTTCAATTAATCTAATGCCATATTCTGTTTTTGAAGTACTAAAGGAAGACAAGATGAACATCCATGTTCCAAGCACCAATCATATGTTCAATGTCACTCCTTCTACTCAAATGAGAAGGCCACCCGACCCTAAATATGTGCCTCCTCCATCTAATCCACGTATTGAAGAGCGCTTAAAATTGCTTTTGAAACCTACTCATGTGCATAAAAAGAAAAGAATACGAAATGGGTTGATTAGATGGCAAAGGGATTTGAAGAAACTTCATGTTCGGCACAAGGAGGCGATTGAGCCAAAACCCCCCAAGTGACCCAAGTATGTTGGAAGTCCGGCAAAAGACTTTAAACTTAGCGCTTCTTGGGAGGCAACCCAAGGTGAATAGAAGAAGTTTGTTGTCGTCCTAATCGCTTCAAAGTGGAGTTTCTCTAGACTCAAACTTACTTTTATTTTACTTTATTTATTTATTTTCCTTTTGAGTTAGGATTTCAATCTCCAACCAAGGTAATTTCGATTTTCTTGTTGTTTCTCTTTGTTTTTCTTACTTTTACTTTCCTTTACTTGTTTGTGTTTCTATTTTGTTGTTAAGTTTGGGAAGTAGATTGCTTCATGATTGCACACACTGAACTTTGGCTCAAATGCTTATTTCATTCCATACATGTGATTCCAAACACAAACTTGAAAAAAAAAACATAAATTTCTCAATCACATGTTCATTGTTGCATTTTGCACCACCTGAGGCTTCTGCTAATTGCCTCTGCTGCCCGTTCTTGCTTGTAGAACCTGCAACAGCTCTACATGATCTTCATTCCTCTTTTGCAGCATCTCTACATGCTGGTTGGCGTTGTAGAGCCGCTTCTGGAGGTCCGCCACCTGAGCTTTCAGGGCCGCCACCTCCTCACTCAGTGCCCCGCACTCTCGTGTCTCGCCATTAGGCGCATGCCCAAATTTGTGGACGAGACCGCGTTGAGCACGGTCAAATTGTGGGACTCGTCCACCCAGCTGTCCGACCTCTGCGCCACGTGCAGACGACCCTGCACTGAAGTCTCCTGAGCAGTTACTGCCCTCCACGGCACGGCCTCAGAAATTCGAGGCCGAACCATGATGGTATGAGGAGTTTGGGAAAATAGGGTTTGGAGGAGCCCGTATCCGGGCATTTGGTGGTGCAAGTGTTAACTCAAGGTTAAGGTCATCAACGAGCATATCTGAGGATGCCATTGATTTTTATGTCTGGACTTTTTGATGGTTTTTCTTGAGTTTGCAGGATGAAATGCAAGGTACTCCTCCTTTCAACCGAGAAGTGGTTTAAATAGGCATATGCTCATAAGGGAGCCGACACCACTTTGCATTTCCTGAGCAATTTGCGGTTCCGTCCAGTTAAAAGGGAAGCATTTCTACTTTCACTTTACTTTCTTTTCTTCCCTGTTTTTCTGGTGTATTATGTTTTGATTTCTTTTTAGTTTGTCGTCTTTGTTTTATTTCCGTTGGGGACGTATGCTTTATTTCTTTTTCGTTTGTTGCATTCCCTTTATTCCAGTTTGGGAAGCGTGTTTTGTTTTTCTTCTTTGTCTTTTCAACTTTCTTTTTTTTTATTTCATTTCCGAAAACGAAAAAAAAAAAAAAAAAAAATTACACCGAAAGGCAAAGACAAACAGGCACACCAATAATACACTAGAATCACTTTTCTCCATGCTCGGTGTCTCGACCATAGGACCTTTGAGTCTAGCCCTACGGCTATCCTCTTCCGAGGCTTCAGGTGCAGTCTCTTGGGGCTCATCACTCGAGCTCCCAAAGATTGCATTCTTAGCTTGAGCGTAACCACTTTTGTGGTCCGTTTTCTTGCGCTTCCCCGGTCGGTCTAGGTCCTCCAGCTGTTTTCTCATGTCATGAGCGTAAACACTTACCATCTTTGAGAGATTTTTGTTCTCTTCCCGCAACGCCTCCAGCTGTGTCGATTCACCTCTAGTATCCTTGCCCTTTCTGTTTTTAAACTTTTAATAACACTCTGGCACTCTTCAACCATACTCCTCTCCCGCCAACTGACCCCCTTAGCACTGTTGAGCCTATTCCTAACAACTAAAATGAGTTATTAAAAATAGCAACTTCAATTCTCGCAAGTGCACGAACCATTTATAGTATAGCTTATGTAAATACGAGGTTCGATCCCACGGAGAATGGTAACTTGGTTGCGAGTTAAATTACTTAGAATGATGGACAAAACAGAAAAGGAACAAACAAACAAACTGACAATGACAAGGTCTAGGACAAAATCCTAGCACCACACACGCACTCGAATTGGGGGGTTTTGTTGTTGAAATGAAAACAAGAGAATGAAATGGAAGTGCTGGAAAGTAAACAATGGCAGCAATGAACAAATTGTGAAACAATGATTGAGAAGTGTTAGAGCCTTGGAATCTACCACTAGTCTTCCTATCCAAGTTATGAATGCATAGAAATTGACTCAAGCTTCATTAACAATAGATTATCGCATACAAGCCTATGGTATCTAGGTGCAGGATGCATGATTCTCCTAAGGCATGTAATTGTGCATGGTATCTACACAACACGTGATCCCTTATATGCAACCTAAGCATGGTATCTACTTAGAATAAAGCATACAAGAGTCATTAAGTTCCTTGAGAATATGATAATCACACAAGTCCTAGAACATGGTATCTGTCCTAGTCAACCTATGGTTATTAACCCCTTGAATGATTCTTAGGCCATTCATGTGTTGCTTGTGAAAGGAGAGTAGAATTGGTGAATCTAAACCCCTTCCCAACCTGTGCTAGATGCATAAAATCCTAGTTAGCTACTCCAAGAAAACATACATCAAGCACATAATAAACTGGAGGTTAACAACTTGATAATGAAAGCAAGGAAATCAATTAACTATGAAATCATCCATAACATTGAATATTCATGACTAGGGCTTCATCCTAAGCCCTAACAAAATGGATTAGTTCAACATAATTATGAATACAGAAAATAAGAAATACATAGATAGAGTAAAGAGAATAGAAGAACTAGCTGGTGGCAGCAAGGTAGTTTCCAGGACAGCTCCTAGCTCTTCCTCCTTTGCAACTAGCTCTCTTCTCTCTTTGTGGTGAATGTGTGTATGGGAGTAATGGATGAGTGAATGTGTGTCTGAATCTGAATGTGGATTGTTGATTGTTGATGAATTGAATGTGGAATGGAAGTGGTATTTATAGGGAGTTGGGAGTGAGAAATCTGAATTGAATATAGCAAATGCATACAACACTTGCAATTGAAAATCAGAATGTGGTTGATGCACTTGCATTAGATAATCAGAAATGGTTACTCCACTAAATCCCACTAGCAGCCCACCAGCAGCCCTAGGTCATCAACATGTCAGCATGACCAAGCTTCCATCCAGAAACCAATAGCTCATGCCTAGCTCACCATGACCAAGCATGCAATGAGCTCATCTTCCTGTCAGCATGATGAACAACTTCTTGGGCTTACGAATTGGGCTTGGCTGAATCAAATGATGACTTTAAGATGTCCATTTTGAAGTTCAGAATGTCATTGATCCAACCACAGAAACATTGGTCCAATCCAAGCTCCGATGAAGAAGAAAAGTCCAAAATGAACTTCTAACTCAGGCTCCAGTTTTTGCACGTTTTTGCACCATTTTGCTTCAAATGCCTCAAGTGTATTCCTCTCATCCCAATCAGCCCTTAATATGCATGGATTGAATAAAATGTGATCTCTTGCTCCCATAACCTACAGAACACACAAACATATATAAGTGACTCGAAATAAAGAGAAACTAGACAAAATTACTAAGTAATGAAGGCAAGCAAATGTGTGAAATTATGAACTTATCAAATACCCCCAAACTTAGACTTTGCTAGTCCTCGAGCAAACAAAATAAAACCACAACCTAGAAAACAGAAAATAAGCAGCTAGCCTTCCAAACAATATCCTCAAAGAATCACCAAAGTATATGGTTCCAAAGAAACATAACAATCACAATCTAAGTTCCACACATGATTCAAGAGTGTGCAAAGCTTACAATGACATCCTTACGTGTAGTGTGTGAATGCCAAATCAGAACAACACCTGCAACTCAAATAAGTACATGCGCACACACTTAGAGCACAATCAAGAATTTCGAACTCCATAAGCTTATTATCAAATCAGCTCTCCACAATAATACCATACAATACCAAGGATCAAAAGGACTTTACAAGGGTTGTAATGAGGCTTAGGGTAATGGTTGAATGAAAGAGGAGATATGTTGATATAACAACATTTTGAGCATAACTAAAGCATATGTGAAAGCATGAGAGATTACTGAACTTTGTAACAAGCAAGGAACACATACATGAGCAGATTTTCAACATAATTTCAGCACCTTCAAATGTGTTTATTTGGCCTAATTTTGTGGCTCTTTACCCTAGATCACCATGATCTCTCCTTATTGTTCCTAGGGTCGTGACTACATTGGTCACACTTCATTACCTCTTTTGATTAGTTACCAATACCCCCAAACTTATTTCTTTTCAACACTTGGGTTATGGCACTAAGGAATCACTTTTGCTCCTAAAAACCTTGCATCTTTATGACTCTCTTTTGAAGATAGCTTTAATTTGCTCAAAGAATAGGTAAAGATAAGAAACAGAGATTTATTATGGTAGGAATGGTTTACACAAAGAAAGGCTTAACGTAGGCTCAAATGGGTTGACTAGGGATGAATACAAGTATAGGGATGGTTAGAAAGGCTCAAACGGTTCAAACATGGCCTAAATCACTTCCTAAGCATTGTATGGCAACAGAATGTCTCAAGAGATATTCAAATAAGTTCTAGAGTACGAAACCAAGATCATGAAATAAGTAGAATTGCATAACATCTCCAAGTAGCAAGAAATTGGACTAACTTGGCAAAGTGCTCAATAAGTGCAAGGTTGGCATGCAAGACAAAGTGAACTCAGAACCACATAAAGTCCTTAAACAATGACTATCAATTTCTGCAAAACTATACTAGAATTAAATCCAAGTCTTATCATAGGTGTTTGGAAGGATAACGAAACAACACACAAAATCCTGCGTTTTAGACACTAGACACACTTAAAAATTTAAAATTTTGACAATTTGAAACAAAATAACTAAATCCTTCCCCCCAAACTTAAATGAAACATTGTCCTCAATGTTTAGAGTATAAGAACAAGCAATGCCTCATAAATGTAAGGAAAGAAGATAAGGAAAAGACATAACCAAATGTTTAGAGTTTAGAAAACAACTCCCCTTTGAAGCGATTAGGACGCAAGTAGCTTCTTGCACGTTCTATCTTCTCCTCATCACCTTGGGTTGCCTCCCAAGAAGCGCTAAGTTTCTTGTCTTCAGCCGGACATCCACACTTGCTATAGTGAATGGGGGGGTTTGGGCTCAATTGACACCTCATGCACTGCAAGGTTGTTCACCAAGCTTGTTATATTTTTCCATCGTTTCCTTGCTGCTTTCCTTTTCCTTTTTTGATTATGAACAGAATCACAAAGAACTGGAGGGATGATTGGAGTATCTCCAAATTTGGGCAGCCCCTTCTTGTGTGTAGGAATTGTAACATTGAACATGTGGGCAGCCCCTTGCTCCTCCTTGTCTACTCCTTGCAGCAAACATGCTTCTAGTGAATGTGAAAGACCATTAAATCTCTCCTTCCCTGGATTGTCCAATACTTCAATTTGAAAACAATCTTGAACATCATTTGGCAGATTCGTAGCTTCAAAAACTTTGAAAGCCACAGTTTCTCCATTAACGGTCATGGTGAGAGTGCCTTCCGCTACATCGATCGTGGTCTTAGCAGTAGCCATGAAGGGTCGACCAAAGATGAGGGGCAATTCATTGTCAGGAATTGGTGCTTCTTCCATCTCCAAGACTAAGAAATCAGCAGGCAAGATTAAGCCTTCTACTCTCACCAAAACATCTTCTAGAATGCCCTTAGGGTACCTGATAGTTCTATCTGCTAATTGAATGCTCACAGATGTGGCTTGCAAATCACCAAGGTTAAGTTTCTCATAAACATGATATGGCATAAGGTTTATAGATGCACCAAGATCAAGCAAAGCTTTTTGAAACTTAAAATCACCAACTATACAAGGTATAGAAAACGAACCTGGATCCTTTAGCTTTGGAGGTAGCTTTCTTTGTAACACTGCACTCACCTCTTCACTTAATGCAACCTGTTCATGCTCTTTGAATCTCCTCTTGTTAGTGCAGAGATCCTTCAAAAATTTTGCATACTTTGGAATCTGAGCAATGGCACTGAGCAATGGGATATTGATTTGCACCTTCTTGAATATTTCCATTATCTCATCCAAGCCTTGATCTTTCTTTGATTTTGATAACCTGCTGGGAAAGGGTGCAATAGGCCTAAAAGCATTAGTTGAAATTGGAACTTGATCAGCATTAGATGATACCTTAGGGCCTGTGCTCTTTCCAAGATCATTGCCGGGCTGTTTGGTGGAACTTGTGGGCTGTCCTTGTGGTGGCTGAATGATCTCCACGTTTTCTCCCTCTCCTTGCTCTTCATTGGCATCTCCAACCTTATTATCAACTTGTTTACCACTTCTCAAGATGTGCACTGCTTTAACTTGCTCATGATGCCTTGGATTCACCTCTGTTTGGCTTGGAAAAGTTTCGGGTGCTCTATTGCTCAAGGAGGATGCAATCTGGCCAACTTGCACTTCTAGTTTGTTCACTGCATTTTGAATATTCTGGTTGGTTTGCATCTGTTGCCCCATGAACTTTTTGAACATGTCTTGCAATTCTCCCATTTGATCACCCCTTTGCTCTTGAACTTGTTGGGGAGCTTGCTGGAATTGCCTTTGTTGTATTTGGAATCCTGGGGGAGGTCCTTGAGATTGTTGCACATTTGAATTATTGCTCCACCTCAAATTATGATGATTTCTCCACCCCGGATTGTATGTGTTTGAGTAAGGATCATTCTGAGAATTTCTTCCTTGAAGGGCATTTGCTTGTTCTAGCATGTGGTCCGCAAAAGATTGGCCTTGAACTTCCACTTTGTTTCCTAGAGGACCAGCCACTGCCCCGTTGAAGCAAAGAACACATAACATCAAGTTTTGCATTAATCTCATTATTAGTACTTACCTCAGAGACCACAGCTTTCATAGGAGCTCCTCTTCCTTTATTGTAGCACCATTGTTGAGAGTTAGCACTCAAAGATTCAAAGAGAGTAAAAGCCTCATCTGCTGTTTTGTTCATCAGTCCTTCTCCACTTGTTGCATCTACCATCATCCTTTCGGAATCCAGCAAACCTTCATAAAAAGATTGCATTTGCATCCAACTCTCTATGTTGTGGTGTGGGCAAGATCTCATCATCTCCTTGTACCTCTCCCAGCATTCATGAAAAGCTTCTCCTTCTCCTTGCTTGAAACCAAGAATTTCCTTTCTAATCTTGTTAGTCTTTTGAGCTGGAAAGAATTTCTGCAAAAACTTATTAGAAAGCTCATCCCAAGTACGAATTGAAGCATTAGGCAAAGAATATAACCAAGACTTAGCCTTATCTTTTAAACTGAATGGGAATAGCCTCAACTTAATCTGCTCATCATCAAGTCCTTGAATTTTGATTGTAGCACATATTTCAAAGAATTGCTTAACATGCATGTAAGGATCCTCAGTGGTATTACCATAATAAGTTGGAAGAAGATGAATCATACCACTTTTAAGCTCAAACCTGTCAATTGTGAGTTGAGGATAGACGATGCATGAAGGTTGATCAGTGACTTTGGGAATGGAAAATTCACGCAGGGTTTCCGAGGTTGGGCAACAAGCGCACCACCTCCTTCATCATTATTGTTGTTGTTGTTTGGAATCTCTGCCATCTCGCTTGAACCTTCAGATTCGTAGCTCTTAGATTCAGAGCTTAAAGAACTATAATTCCTCCTTAGACCAGCACGTATAGCAGCAGCTCTTGGTGATAGTGGCTCAGTTTCAGATTCAGACATATATGCACACACAAGAACCAAATTAGTTCCTTCAAATGGAGATAACAACTAAAATGATAAAACTGAATACCTGGAAGAAAAACCAACGAAAATAACAACTAAAACAAAAACAACAACACTCAAAGTAATCTAACTATAGCACCATCGTTACCGGTTCCCGGCAACGGCGCCAAAAACTTGTTGAGCCTATTCCTAACAACTAAAATGAGTTATTAAAAATAGCAACTTCAATTCTCGCAAGTGCACGAACCATTTATAGTATAGCTTATGTAAATACGAGGTCGATCCCACGGAGAATGGTAACTTGGTTGCGAGTTAAATTACTTAGAATGATGGACAAAACAGAAAAGGAACAAACAAACAAACTGACAATGACAAGGTCTAGGACAAAATCCTAGCACCACACACGCACTCGAATTGGGGGGTTTTGTTGTTGAAATGAAAACAAGAGAATGAAATGGAAGTGCTGGAAAGTAAACAATGGCAGCAATGAACAAATTGTGAAACAATGATTGAGAAGTGTTAGAGCCTTGGAATCTACCACTAGTCTTCCTATCCAAGTTATGAATGCATAGAAATTGACTCAAGCTTCATTAACAATAGATTATCGCATACAAGCCTATGGTATCTAGGTGCAGGATGCATGATTCTCCTAAGGCATGTAATTGTGCATGGTATCTACACAACACGTGATCCCTTATATGCAACCTAAGCATGGTATCTACTTAGAATAAAGCATACAAGAGTCATTAAGTTCCTTGAGAATATGATAATCACACAAGTCCTAGAACATGGTATCTGTCCTAGTCAACCTATGGTTATTAACCCCTTGAATGATTCTTAGGCCATTCATGTGTTGCTTGTGAAAGGAGAGTAGAATTGGTGAATCTAAACCCCTTCCCAACCTGTGCTAGATGCATAAAATCCTAGTTAGCTACTCCAAGAAAACATACATCAAGCACATAATAAACTGGAGGTTAACAACTTGATAATGAAAGCAAGGAAATCAATTAACTATGAAATCATCCATAACATTGAATATTCATGACTAGGGCTTCATCCTAAGCCCTAACAAAATGGATTAGTTCAACATAATTATGAATACAGAAAATAAGAAATACATAGATAGAGTAAAGAGAATAGAAGAACTAGCTGGTGGCAGCAAGGTAGTTTCCAGGACAGCTCCTAGCTCTTCCTCCTTTGCAACTAGCTCTCTTCTCTCTTTGTGGTGAATGTGTGTATGGGAGTAATGGATGAGTGAATGTGTGTCTGAATCTGAATGTGGATTGTTGATTGTTGATGAATTGAATGTGGAATGGAAGTGGTATTTATAGGGAGTTGGGAGTGAGAAATCTGAATTGAATATAGCAAATGCATACAACACTTGCAATTGAAAATCAGAATGTGGTTGATGCACTTGCATTAGATAATCAGAAATGGTTACTCCACTAAATCCCACTAGCAGCCCACCAGCAGCCCTAGGTCATCAACATGTCAGCATGACCACGCTTCCATCCAGAAACCAATAGCTCATGCCTAGCTCACCATGACCAAGCATGCAATGAGCTCATCTTCCTGTCAGCATGATGAACAACTTCTTGGGCTTACGAATTGGGCTTGGCTGAATCAAATGATGACTTTAAGATGTCCATTTTGAAGTTCAGAATGTCATTGATCCAACCACAGAAACATTGGTCCAATCCAAGCTCTGGATGAAGAAGAAAAGTCCGAAATGAACTTCTAACTCAGGCTCCAGCTTTTGCACGTTTTTGCACCATTTTGCTTCAAATGCCTCAAGTGTATTCCTCTCATCCCAATCAGCCCTTAATATGCATGGATTGAATAAAATGTGATCTCTTGCTCCCATAACCTACAGAACACACAAACATATATAAGTGACTCGAAATAAAGAGAAACTAGACAAAATTACTAAGTAATGAAGGCAAGCAAATGTGTGAAATTATGAACTTATCAAGCACCTCCACCTCATGGGACTTCGCGATTAGGCGATGACCCACACTTGCGACTGTTGCGGTGCTTTGCACGCTTAGTGCCAGAGCATCGCTCATGACCCGGTTGTCATCCCTTGATCCCAGCACCCGTATATCCTTAGGAGTCACTAGATTTCTAGCAACTCCAAGGGCAACATCGTTGTCCAGGAGTATCGAGTCATTCACCTTCACGTGCCCCCGTGTAGAGGCAAAGTAGGGCATCCACACTGGTGCCACCTGCTTGGCCCCGAATCTGAGTCGGTGGAGCTAGGTTGAGATCCAACGAGAATGGGTAGGAAGAGGCCATTTGAACTTTCTTTTCTTTTGTTCTTTCTTTTCTCTTTTGTGTGTTTCTGAGTTTTTCCCCAACTCTTTCTCTTCTTCTTTTATAGAGTTAGTTCTACGTAACCCTAGCCGCTGCGCTTCTGCGTTTTGCGCGGCCCTTACGGCCTATCCCCCTCTGTCGCCTCACCTGTCCCCCAACCCCTTTAATTGCATTTCTGCCTTTCAGCGCTTTCAAGAAACAAAAGTCGTCACGCCTTCCTATGAAGGCAATAATTCTGGCTTAGGACCGTGAGAGAGACCTCTGCTTGTCGGCACGTCTCTCACTTTGTATCCCGTGACTCACAGGAGCCGAGACATCAGGGCCCACTTTTTTCTATTTTCCCGAGTCCTCGCTCTTTGTGCTTCTGACTCAGTTTCTTTGTTTTATATACTTCCTTCGCTTTTGGGCTTTCATTTTGGTTTGTGCGTTTCTTTGGGTTGGATTTCTGCGTGCGTAGGACCGTTGTTAGGGCTTACTGTTCTGCTTGTTTTGTTTTGTTTGGTTCAGTTTGGTTTTGTTTTGTTTTGTTTCGTTTTGTTTTGCAGCCGTGTTGTAGTTGTATTTCTTGTTTGTTCTTGTTTTTACTTGCTTTATTCCCTTTATTTATTGTTATAACATTGTTGATGCCTAAATTCTTCAACATTGAGGACAATGTTTATTTCTAAGTTTGGGAAGGGATAGCAAGTCTTTTTCGTTTCGCTTAAATTCTTGCTTTATTTTATTTTGTTTTCTTTTCAGTTTTGAGTCTTTTTGTTTTCAAGTCACTTTCCGGACATATATGATGAGATTGTGATGAATGTTTACATTACTTGATTGAAAATGCTAAAAATAAAAAAATAAAAAATTTGTTATTCACTAAATGGCATCGTTCTAGCATGATATGTTTGAAACCCTCTATGCACTTGCCATTTGTTTCATAATTCTCTAGTTGAGGGACTTGCATGATCCAAAGAATTGTATCAGGCATGAATTAGACTTGTATAACCATATAATGTGAGCTTTGAGCCTTGTGCTTCAATTCATGAGTGTTATACACACGTATTCTTTTTTTCTTGTCATCCAAGTTGTTGTTTGATCTCATTATTCATTGATTTGGTTGAGCACTTAAAAGACATTCACTCTTGTGCAATTTGATTACATGACATTTGAGAAATGATATTAAGGCCCTCTTTGGACCGTTTGTGCCTTTCAAGCTAACCCTATGCATGCTTAAGCATGATTTTCCATTGTTAACCACCTTGAGCCTATATGTAAGCCTTTTCTTTCAAGTAGCCAATTATTACTTCTAGCCTTAGCCTGAAAAACAAGAATTTACCTTTCTAAAGAACTCATGAGCTTTAATTTAGATGTGTTTTTCATGCTAAGTTTGGGAAGGGTTATTACATGTTATCAAAAAAAAAAAGGAAAAAAAAGAAGAGTGTTTCACTCAAAGGGTGAAAGAAAAGAGAAAAGTTGTGGTTATTTGGCCATGGATTCAAATTTAAATTCCATGTTTCTTGGTTGGCCTCAAAATAAATAAATTGATGGTTGTTCAAATGGAAGGAAGGAGTGTGAATCATAATTAGTGGAGGTGTAAGGCTTTGTGGTCTATTTGATCACCCAAAAAAAAAAGGGAAAAGCTGGAAAGGAGGAGAGAGGGAGGAGAAGTCAAAATTGCAATCTGATATTGGGAGCCTTTTGATCGTGGGAAATCAGGCTATTCCACCTTCTACACATTGGGAGCAGATTTTGGAGCTAAGAGAAGGAAGGCGAAGGAGGTGCAGCCAAGGAAGAAAGGAGAAGACTTCCACCATTGAAGACTTCAAGCTTTCATCATTTCCAAATCTGTAAACTCCTTCTAGTTATATTTCGAATTTGTATTTGGAATAAGTATGAGCAACTAAACTCCATAGCTAGGGCTTAGGTTGAAGCCCTAAACATGATTACCTTTTTGTTTTGATGCTTGAGTGTATGAATTTCTAGATGTTGTTGATGAACCCCATTCACTAATTGAATTTTATGATATGTGTTTGCTTCCTTTGCTTAATCACCTTAGGTTGTATGCATGTAGCTAAAGTTGAGAAGTTGTGTAAGATAACCAAGAACACAATTTCTAATTAGCAACAAATGAGTGAACTTGTTTAAGTGAGCATCATGTGAATTGGTTTCTTGACAACAATTGATGAATTCCAATTCACCAAATTAATCTATCCTTGATGTGTGTTTTCCTTGATTGATTACCTTTGAAAGCATGCTTCTTGAGGTTGTTGGGATTATGTGTATCTTCATGTTTTCCTAAGCAATAGATGGATGGAGTAAGAACCATCCATGTGAATTGGTTTCTTGAATACCTAATGTAAACACCATGCTATTAGGGTTCTTGTGATGTTCATATTCTCTTTGAACTTAATGGGTTTTCCTTGCAATTGGAATTCTAAGTACGAACCATACCTAGGTTCGGTTATGAGGAGGGCACAAGTATTGTAGCACGAACCATGCACTTTACGTATATTAGAGAGAATCAATGCGTCTTGAGCCACGACCCATGGTCTTGATTGCGAACATCTTCATCAATACATTTAGAGTTCATCACTTGAGTATCCATGAACATGGGTAGAATTGTTTAGGGTGGATTCCGAAACCCTAGTGTTTGTTACATTTTAATTTCACACTTTGATAATTCATCTCTGCCATTCACATTTAAATTCAAAGTCCATTTACTTTCATGCAATAGAAATAGGTCACTTGAACCAAATCAAAAACCCCCCCAATGTGTGTGTGAGTTGCGTGTTTGACACGTTTTGTGTCTTTGTCATTGAATTTTGTTTGTTTCCGTAATTGTTTTGGACTTTTGGTCCGCGTTGTGTTCTTGAATTTTCTGTGCTGATTCCAACCGTATAAAGAACGTGAATTTTGGATAAACGGTTGGAAAGTTGTAGGTCAAAAACTGGACAGAGGTCGAAACTGAAAAACAGAGAAAACAACTCTGCCCAAAAACGAGATTTTTCACTGTTCACAGCACTGTTCATGGGTGATAAATAGGTGATAAAAGGGTGATAGAAAGTGCTGTTTGTGTTTTTCTTTGTTTTCTTGTGTTGTTTCATTTCTTTTATCTTCCTTACTTCATTTTTAGTTTCCAATTTGTATTGTGTTTGTGTGTTGTGTAAAATTAGTGTTCTTTACGTACTCAAATTAGAACTTATAGGAAACCGACAAGTTCTTCGTGGGATCGACCCGTACTTACATAATCTATACTTCATTATATTCGTGCACTTGCGGGTATTTTTAATTGGTTGTTTGCACATTAATTTGTGTCCTTTTAGGAATGCAACAGATTCAAATCAGAAACAGTGATCTAACTGCCTTTGTTGGGAGAAAACAGGATGATTCTGCAAGCTTATTGAAAAGCTTTTGAATTTGAAATACTTCAGACTTTAGTCTGTTGGAACTTGTTTGGGATATTTGTGATCAAGTGATCATTTGAGTGTTTGTCTTTTGACTGAGTTTTTGGTTGTGTTGATTGATTGTCCTTTGCTCTGTTCACCCTCTCTTGTATATATAAGAAATGTTCTTTGAGAGTGGGCGGCAAGTAATCAAAAGATCTTTTTAATTTTTAATTGAAACAAACAAGGGTTCCATCCATTTTCTGGCAAGAAAACACTCAACGATCAGTTTCCTGAGGTGACTACTTCTGTATTTTTGATGGGGTGCCATGTCTTTCTTCCATTTCACCTTCTTCTGCAAGAGTCTGGAGTTTTTGAGATAGCTAGTTCTCAGCTTTTGAACAGCTCCCCGTTTCCCGCTTATCTCTTTTATAAAAGCAGAGTACGCTTATCCTTGAAATGGTGTTCCTCAAAAATATCAGATTATCTTTAGATAAACTAAGCGGAATTTGATCTCCTGGGCAGAAAGCCATTTCAGATGTTCTTCTTTATACCTGCTCATGTTCCATTTTCAATTTCTGCCGAGATTATTGACTTTCCAAGTCAGTGATCACATGGGTATGTTTCTTTTATTATTTTTTTCTTTTTAATCAAAAACTGTGAAGCCCATTTCTTCTTTCGGCTCGAAACTGTTTTGGTTTCCTTTGCGGCCCAGGTTTCCTAACGTTTTTTGGGCTGGGCGTGCTAATGGGCTGAGAGCGTCAAAACAGGTGGCCTGCGAAATGATGTGGGCTTCTTGCTTTTGGTTTTGGCGTGCCAAATTTGGGCCCAAACACATCTTCAACAAAGTACTAGTTTGTACCAACTTGCTTTGTCATTTGAGATAAAGTGTCCACTTCTACATGAAAGTGGAAAAACATATATTGAGAACTAAACAAAATAAGAAAAATTAGAAGTTTTTATGTGTCTTAATGTTCTCCAAAGCTTCATAGAACTCAAGTTCCTCCTTAGTGGGTTCTTTGTAAAAAGTGAATTCGTCAGCTTTCAACCAATCACTTGTGCAAACCAAGGCTTCCACCATTTTTGGAGTAAAAAAAGCACTAAAATGATCTACAATTTGACCACCCAAACTAAAGGTAGATTATGAAGCCACGATAGAGATTGGAATGCCAAATACATCCTTAGCAATTTTGGATAGAACCGGAAACCTTTCACTATTCTCACTCCACCAAGACAACAATTCAAAATTTGGATTTTTAAGATTTTGAGGTGGCTCTAACAAATACTTATCCACATCATTTCTTATCTCAACAACATCATGATCTTGTCTCAACTTCATAAATTTAGCTAATCTTTCCGCCTCAACATCATTTTCATCATTTACCACAATCGTATCCCATAATGTAGCCAAATTGTCATCAACATAAGCTTGGGCAGCCAAAGGATCAGCCACTTTATACACCTCATACATGTGCATTAAAAAGTCTTTAACTCCTTTATGCAACTCATTAAGCTTGGAGGGATTGGAGTCTTTATTGGAAAAGCTAAATAAGAGATACTTCATTTTGTATTGAGGATCAAGAACAATTGCAATAAGAAACATTTTGTTAATCTCATCAACGTTGCCCCAATACTTGTCAAACTTTCTTTTCATTGAAGTTGCTATGGTCTTCATGAGAGAATCCTCACTTGCACAAAACTTTTACAATTGAACATAAATAGCACACATTTGATGGAAAACTTGGTGGGAAGTGACTACCTTTGACCCACTAAATTTCAAAGTGACTTCATAGTACAACTTCAAGAACTTGATCAAGACTTTAGCACAATGCCAATCATTTGAGGTAGGAGACCCTACTCTTTTTTTAGTTTTCTCAACATCTTCATCCATAAAGTAACCCACAGAGTGTGGGTCTCCATCATCCTCCAACATCCTTTCAAAAGCCTTTTGATACTTCAATGTCCCTTCCAACAATAAATAAGTGGAAATCCACTTTGTACACACATTCAAGCGTACAATGCCTTTGATATCAAGTTTCTTAAAGGAAACACACTTTCTCCAATTTGCCAACCTTGTGGCAGAAGAGTAGATGTACCTCACCGAATTACTAATAGCTATAATTGCATTATCCAATTCCTTCATCCCTTCAAAAATAATTAAATTGAGAATATAGGCATAACATCGCACAAGCCAACAATCACTACCAAACATAAGTGTCTTCCAGTTAGTCAACTTACCCTTCATGTAACTTATCATTTTATCATTAGGAGTAGTATTATCATCCGTAATAGTAAACACCCTTTTTATTCCCCCCAATCATTCAAACAAGATTCCAAAAGCTTTCCAATGGTTTCACCCTTATGGTTTAAAATGACACAAAAACTTATAATCTTCTTATGCAAGTGCCAATCAACATCAATAAAATGAGCCGTGACAACCATATAATTTATCTTTTGAAGAGATGTCCATGTGTCGGTGGTAATAGACACTCTATGTAATTGGTGACTTAACACACTCTTGATCTCACCCTTTTTTACTTGAAAGAGGTTCCACACATCTCTAGTAATTGTCCTACAAGATGGTGATTCAAACTTTGGTTGGAATTCTCGTATTAAATCTCTAACCCCGCATTCTCTACATGACTAAATGGAAGCTCATCACGAATAATCATCCGTACACATGCAAGTCTAGATATCTCCTTACTAAATGACCAACTCACTAGACTTCCACCATTTTCTTGCCAAATGATAGGACTTTTTGAGACTTGTTTTCTTTAAGTGGAGATGTTTTACAAGTAGTCTTTAAATGATACCATAATGAAGAAGTACCATTACGAGAGTCACATCTATAATCTAACTTACAATACTTACATAAGCACTGTTGCGTAGATTCAGCTGCACCAAAATGGATTCAACTGCATCCTCAACTTGTGATACTCGCAAGTGCACGAACCGTTGGTAGTTTAGCGTATGTAAGTGCGAGGTCGATTCCACAGGGATTGGTGATTGAATGATCCAACTCAGTTTTCCTACACAAAACAAAAATGAAAACAAAAGAAACAAAACAAGAAGAAAGAATGTACAACACTTGAGAACATGGAGAGTTTTTGGAGAGAAAGAGAGAGGTGTTTGAGAGCTTGAGAATTTGGAGGAAGGTGTTTGGGAAGCTTGAGGATTTTGGAAGGAAAAGGAAGGTGTTTGTGAAGTGTTTGAGACATGGAGACTTTTGGAAGAGAAGGGAAATGTGTTTGGGAAATTTGGAGAAGGGAGGAGAGATGTGTTTGAGAAAGAGAAGGGAGGAGTGTTTGGGAAGTGTTTGAGAATATGGAAACTTTTGGAGAAGAAAGGAAAGTGGTGAATTGTTTGAGAAAGTGTTTGGAGAATTTGAGAAGGGAGAAGAAAGTATTTGAGAACTTGGAGAAGAGAAAGGTGTTTGGGAAACTTGAGGATTTTGGAAGAAAAGGGAATTGTGTTTGAGAGCTTTGATGATTTGGAAGGGAAGAGAGATGTGTTTGAGAAAGTGTTTGGAGAACATGGAGAATGTTTGTGAACTTGGAGAATTTGAGAACTTAGGGAGTGGAGAGAAAGGTGTTTGTGAAGTGTTTGGAGAAGAGAGTGTTTGAAGAATTTAGAAGAAGAGAAAGGAAAAGTGTTTGAGATTTAGTACAAAGAAAATTTACTAGAATGATCTTATTACAACAATTGAGAACTACAAAGGGAAACTAAGAGAATTTGGGGAGAGAAGGGAAGGGAGCTCTAGAGAGGTGCTTGAGAGCTCCCCCCCTTGGGGTGTGTTTACAAGCTTAGAGAACTTCCCTATTTATAGGCCTAGGGGAAGTGAAAATTTGAATTCAAAAAGACTAATGCATACAACACTTGAATTATAAAATCTGAAATGGTTGATGCACTTGTATTAGAAAATCTGAAATGGTTGATGCACTTGTATTAGAAAATCTTGAATTGGTTGATGCACTTCACCACTAAATCCCACCAGCAGCCCTAGCTCATCTTCATGTCACCATGACAAAGCTTCCAACCAGAAATGATAGCTCATGCCTAGCTCACCATGACCAAGCATCCAACCAGCACATGCTGAGGTCAGCATGACCAGAAACTTCAAGGGCTTACAACTTGGGCTTGTCTTAATCAAATTAGGACTTTAAGCACTCGAAATAGAAGTTCAGAATGTCTTCTTTCCAGCCATATGTTATTTGGGTCAATCCAAGGTCGGAGGAAGAAGTTAAGGCCGAAACAAATTGCTAACTCATTTTCCGCGCTGATAAGATCTATCCTGAGCATGGTTCTGTGTTTGCTAGGTAACGGACTCCATATTTATCCAATGGGGCTGAATTTTGGATATGTTATAGTACACACCCATTGGAACAACTTTCATGAAGAATGTGGCCTCATTTGAGCTATGCAGGTTGCTTAAACAAAGCTTACAATATGACCTACGGAACTGGACTGGCAGGGGGCTGTAGCAATAATGAATTTGTCTTTAAGCTCTTCATCAATTCATCCAAATTAGGCCTTAACATGCTTGAATTGCATGAATTATGCTCTCCAAAGCCATCATTGTTACCTAAAGCTCAATTAACTGAAAGATAAACACAAAAAGCATTAAAAGCACAAGTTTAACTCAAAAACATAACCAAATCATAAGCTAGAAGGGTAAGAAATAATATACAATTATGAACCGATCAAATACCCCTAAACCTAGATTTTGCTAGTCCTCGAGCAAAACAAAAAGGAAAACACAGATAAAAAAAAAAACAAATCAAAACAAGAAGTTAACTAGACCACTTTCGTAGGTAACTCGATTGCATTTAGCATATGCAACAAGCCTTTAAATCTACAGGCATCCCTAGTAGGAGGAGTTGTGTCTCCTGAGGGTTTAACAGATATCAGATA
Source organism: Prunus fruticosa (assembly GCA_018703695.1). NCBI lineage: Eukaryota > Viridiplantae > Streptophyta > Magnoliopsida > Rosales > Rosaceae > Prunus > Prunus fruticosa. Next base: position 25,168,778 of record CM031917.1, on the reverse strand, counting down.
CCCACAAACGTTTTTCTAACTCTACAAAACAAAATGGTAAGAAAACTTAAAAGATTGTTAGTCCTTAAGCAAAACAAAAAACAAAAACAAACATAAATACATTAGCAAAAACGAAACAAAAACAAAAACAAACACAAAAACATAAAGAACTCAAAACAATCTTTCCGAACATTTTCTGAAGAGAAATGACTCATGCACATGACTCAAAAGTTTTTAACACTAAAAACTCAATTTTAGAAATTATTCACAAAGCGGCAAAGTTCAAAACATAATATGCTCAAAGTGTAGTAGTGTGATAGCCAAATGCAACAAATTTCCCAATCTTAGTTTTCACACAATTTCAAAAATTATACAAAGCACAAGTTCAACTTCAAATCTCACCAAAGTTGTCCTCTCACAAATGAATCACTCAGAAGAGGGCTATAATGCATCACTCAGTTATAAACATGAGAATAGAGTTAAACCATAAGGGACTTAACTCGCAATAGAAAGATGAAGAACTTGCATTAATATGATCTCAAGAAGGATGCCAAACACTTAAAAGTAGAAAATGGATGCAATTCAACTACATGACATTTAAGATCAATTTAGGTCTTTAGTATAGGTTGTAATGGGGCCAAGGGTGTAAGGTGAGTAAGAAATGAAAGGTATGGATAATACAAAGTTCAAGGAACTCGCAATGTAAGAGCATAAAATAAATGTTTACAAGACTTCGAATCATCACGATTAGATTTTTTTTTCTTTTACATGATCAAAACTCCTTATACCTTCTTTTACAATGATTCATACTCCTTTAATTGAACAAACACCAACTTATTTTGAAGGCCCAAAAATGAAATTTCATTCAACCACCACATAACTTTTCTCTTTTCTTTCACCAATTGTGTGAATTTTTTTTTTTTTTTGAAATGTAACACCTCTTCCCAAACTTAGCATGAAAAACACATCCAAATTAAAGCTCATGAGTTCCTTAGAAAGGTAAATATTTGTTTTTCAGGCTAAGGCGAGGAAATAAAATTGGTAAATGAAAGAAAAGGTCTACATGTAGGCTCAAAATGGTTAACAATGGAAAATCATGCTTAAGCATGCATAAGGTTAGCTTGAAAGGCACAAACGATCCAAAGAAGGCCTTAATATCATTTCTTTAAATGTCATGAAATCAAATTGCACAAGAATGAATGACTTTTAAGTGTTCAACCAAATCAATGAATAATGAGATCAAACAACAACTTAGATGACAAGAAAATAAGAGTACATGTATAACACTCATGAATTGAAGTACAAGGCTCAAAAACTCACTTTATATGGTTATTTAAGTCTAATTTATGCTTGATACAATTCTTTAGATCATGCAAATCCTTTAATTGGAAAATTATGAAACAAATGGCAAGTGCAAAGGTTTCGAACATATCATGATAGAACAAATCCAATTTTTATTTAAGTCATGCAAACATTTATCATTATCTCATCATAAGTGTTCGGAAAGTGACTCAAAACAAAAACAAAACTCAAATAGAAGAAAAACAAGCAATTTTTATTTATAATTAAGAAAAAAAATTATACATGCTAAACTCCAATACCCCCAAACCTAGAAATGAACATTGTCCTCAATGTTTAAAAATTAGCCACAAACAATGTCATAACAAGAAATGAAAGGTATTAAAGCAAATAAAAATTAAAACGCGCTCGCAATTTGCGGCAGAAAGGAAGGGATCCGAGAGAAAAAGAGCACAGGATAACACCCTCGAGATCCGAAGTGCTTTCTGCTCCCTCGTCTGTATAAGTCTATTTAAACTCATCTCGGTGAAGTAGAAGAGTGTTGAGCCTATTCCTAACAACTAAAATGAGTTATTAAAAATAGCAACTTTAATTCTCGCAAGTGCACGAACCGTTTATAGTATAGCTTATGTAAATACGAGGTCGATCACACGGAGAATGGTAACTTGGTTGCAAGTTAAATTACTTAGAATGTTGGAAAAATAGAAAAGAAACAAACAAACAAACTGACAATGGCAAGGTCTAGGACAGAATTCTAGCACCACACACGCACTCGAAATGGGGGGGTTTTGTTGTTGAGATGAAAACAAGATAATGAAATGGAAGTGCTAGAAAGTAATAATGGCAGCAATCAACAAGTTGTGAAACAATGATTGAGAAGTGTTAGAGCCTTGGAATCTACCACTAGTCTTCCTATCCAAGTTATGAATGCATAGAAATTGACTCAAGCTTCATTAACAATAGATTATCGCATACAAGCCTATGGTATCTAGGTGCAGGATGCATGATTCTCCTAAGGCATGTAATTGTGCATGGTATCTACACAACACGTGATCTCTAATATGCAACCTAAGCATGGTATCTACTTAGAATAAAGCATACAAGAGTCATTAAGTTCCCTGAGAATATGATAATCACACAAGTCCTAGAACATGGTATCTGTCCTAGTCAACCTATGGTTATTAACCCCTTGAATGATTCTTAGGCCATTCATGTGTTGCTTGTGAAAGGAGAGTAGAATTGGTGAATCTAAACCCCTTCCCAACCTGTGCTAGATGCATAAAATCCTAGTTAGCTACTCCAAGAAAACATACATCAAGCACATAATAAACTGGAGATTAACAACTTGGCAATGAAAGCAAGGAAATCAATTAACTATGAAATCATCCATAACATTGAATATTCATGACTAGGGCTTCATCCTAAGCCCTAACTTAATGGATTAGTTACACATGACTAAGAATACAGAAAATAAGAAATACACAGATAGATTAAAGAGAAGAGAAGAAGAACTAGTTGGTGGCAGCAAGGTAGTTCCCAGGACAGCTCCAAGCTCTCCCTCCTTTGCAGCTAGCTCTCTCCTCACTTTGTGGTGAATCTGAATGTGTGTATGTGTGAGAGGGGATTGTGAATCTCAGGATATGAGTTGTGTGTCTTGAATGTGGAATGGGAGTGGTATTTATAGGGAGAGGGGAGGGATAAATCTGAATTTAATATGGTAATGACCTAACACACTTGCATTAGATAATCAGAATTGGTTGGTGCACTTCACCAACAAATCCCACCAGCAGCCCTAGCTCATCAATATGTCAGCATGATGTGTATTTTCATGGGCTTACGAATTGGGCTTGGCTGAATCAAATGACAACTTTAAGATGTCCATTGTGAAGTTCAGAATGTCTCTGATCCAACCACACAAGTATTGCCCCAATCCAAGCTCCGGATGAAGAAGATAGGTCCAAAATGAACTTCTAACTCAATCTCCAGTTCTTGCACGTTTTTGCACCATTTTGCTTCAAATGCCTCAAGTGTAATCCTCTCATGCCAATCAGCCCTTAATATGCATGGATTGCACCAAAAGTGATCTCTTGCTGCCTTAACCTACATAACACACAAACATAGGTAAGTGACTCGAAATAAAGAGAAACTAAACAAAATTACTAAGTAACGAAGGCATGCAAATGTGTGAAATTATGAACTTATCAAATACCCCCAAACTTAGATTTTGCTAGTCCTCGAGCAAACAAAATAAAACTACAACTAAGAAAACAGAAAATAAGCAGCTAGCCTCCCAAACAATATCCTCAAAGAATCACCAAAGTATATGGTTCCAAAGAAACACAACAATCACAATCTAAGTTCCATACATGATTCAAGAGTGTGCGAAGCTTACAATGACATCCTTAAGTGTAGTGTGTGAATGCCAAATCAGAACAACACCTGCAACTCAAAAAAAGTACATGCGCACACACTTACAACACAATCAAGAATTTCGAACCCCATAAGCTCGTTATCAAATCAGCTCTCCAGTAATATCATACAATACCAAGGATCAAGAGGACTTTACAAGGGTTGTAATGAGGCTAGGGTAATGGTTGAATGAAAGAGAGGATATGGATAACAACATTTTGAGCACAACTAAAGCATAGGTAAAAGCATGAGAGATTACTGAACTTTTTGAAACAAGCAAGGACACATACATGAGCAGATTTCCAACATAATTTCAGCACTTCAAATGTATTTATTTGGCCTAATTTTGTGGCTCTTTACCCTAGATCACCATGATCTCTCCTTATTGTTCCTAGGGTCGTGACTACATTGGTCACACTTCATTACCTCTTTTGATTAGTTACCAATACCCCCAAACTTATTTCTTTCAACACTTGGGTTATGGCACTACTGAATCACTTTTGCTCCAAAAACCTTGCATCTTTATGACTCTCCTTTAAAGATAGCTTTAATTGCTCAAAGAATAGGTAAAGATAAGAAACAGAGATTTATTATGGTAGGAATGGTATACACAAACAAAGGCTTAACATAGGCTCAAATGGGTTGACTAGGGATGAATACATGTAGAGGGATGGTTAGAAAGGCTCAAACGATTTAAACATGGCCTAAATCACTTCCTAAGCATTGTATGGCAACAGAATGTCTCAAGAGATATTCAAATAAGTTCTAGAGTATGAAACCAAGATCATGAGATAAGTAGAATTGCATAACATCTCCAAGTAGCAAGAAATTGGACTAACTTGGCAAAGTGCTCAACAAGTGCAAGGATGGCATGCAAGACAAAGTTCACTCAGAATCACACACAGGCCTTAAACAATGACTATCAATTTCTGCAAAACCATATTAGAATTAAATCCAAGTCTTATCATAGGTGTTTGGAAGGAAAATGACACAACACACAAAATCATGCGTTTTTAGACACTAGACACACTTAAAAATTTTAAAATTTGACAATTTGAAACAACATAACTAAATCCTTCCCCCCAAACTTAAATGAAACATTGTCCTCAATGGTTAAAGTGTAAGAACAAGCAATGCCTCATAAATGAAAGGAAAGAAGATAAGGAAAAGATATAACCAAATGTTAGAGTTTAGAAAACAACTCCCCTTTGAAGCGATTAGGACGCAAGCAAGGTCCTTGCACGTTCTATTTTCTCCTCATCACCTTGGGTTGCCTCCCAAGAAGCGCTAAGTTTTATGTCTTCAGCCGGACATCCAAACTTGCTATAGTGAATGGGGGGTTTGGGCTAATCGACACCTCATGCACTCCAGGATTGGTCAGCAAGCTTGTTTTTTTTTTCCATCGCTTCCTTGCTGCTTTCCTTTTCCTTTTTTGATTATGAACAGAATGGCAATGAACTGGAGGAGTGATTGGAGGATCTCCAAAATTATGTGTAGGAATTGTAGCATTGAACATGTGGGCAGCTCTCTGCTCCTCCTTCTCTACTCCTTGCAGCAAGCATGCTTCTAGTGAATGGGAAAGACCATCAAACCTCTCTTTCCCTGGATTCTCCAATACTTCAATTTGAAAACAATCTTGAACATCATTTGGCAGATTCGTGGCATCAAACACTTTGAAAGAAACAGTTTCTCCATTAACGGTCATGGTGAGAGTGCCTTCCGCTACATCGATCGTGGTCTTAGCAGGAGCCATGAAGGGTCGACCAAAGATGATGGGCAATTCATTGTCAGGAATTGGTGCTTCTTCCATCTCCAAGACTAAGAAATCAGCAGGCAAGATTAAGCCTTCTACTCTCACCAAAACATCTTCTAGAATGCCCTTGGGGTACCTAATAGTTCTATCTGCCAATTGAATGCTCACAGATGTGGCTTGCAAGTCACCAAGGTTAAGTTTCTCATAAACATGATATGGCATAAGGTTAATGGATGCACCGAGATCAAGTAAAGCTTTTGGAATCTTGAAATCACCAACTATACAAGGTATAGAAAACGAACCTGGATCCTTTAGCTTTGGAGGTAGCTTTCTTTGTAACACTGCACTTACCTCTTCACTCAATGCAACCTGTTCATGGTCTTTGAATCTCATCTTGTTAGTGCAAAGATTCTTCAAAAATTTTGCATACTTGGGAATCTGAGCAATGGCACTTGAGTAGTGGGATGTTGATTTGCACCTTCTTGAATATTTCCATTATCTCATCCAAGCCTTGATCTTTCTTTGACTTTGATAACCTGCTGGGAAAGGGTGCAATAGGCCTAAAAGCATTAGTTGAAATTGGAACTTGATCAGGATTAGATGATACCTTAGGGCCTATGCTCTTTCCAGGAGCATTGAGGTGCTGTTTGGTGGAACCTGGGGCTGCCCTTGTGGTGGCTGAATGATCTCCACGTTTTCTCCCTCTTCTTGCTCTTCATTGGCATCTCCAACCTTATTATCAACTTGTTTACCACTTCTCAAGATGTGCACCGCTTTAACTTGCTCATGATGCCTTGGATTCACCTCTGTTTGGCTCGGAAAAGTTTCGGATGCTCTATTGCTCATGGAGGATGCAATCTGCCCAACTTGCACTTCTAGTTTGTTCACTGCATTTTGAAGATTCTGATTGGTTTGGAGATGCTGCCCCATGAACTTCTTGAACATGTCTTGCAATTCCCCTATTTGATCACCCCTTTGCTCTTGCACTTGTTGGGGAGCTTGCTGGAATTGCCTTTGTTGTATTTGGAATCCTGGGGGAGGTCCTTGAGATTGTTGCACATTTGAATTATTGCTCCACCTGAAATTAGGATGATTTCTCCACCCTGGATTGTACGTGTTTGAGTAAGGATCATTCTGAGGATTCCTTCCTTGAAGGGCATTTGCTTGCTCTAACATGTGCTTTGCAAAAGATTCGTCTTGAACTTCCACTTTGTTTCCTAGAGGGCCAGTCACCGCCTGTTGAAGCAAAGAACACATAACATCAAGTTTTGCATTAATCTCATTATTAGTACTTACCTCAGAGACAAATGAACTTATCAAAGAGCACCTCGCATTTCTTCCTGCAAATTTAGAGAAAAACATCAAAATATCCATAAACAAAACAATGGCGTCTTCATGCACTCACCTTGATGATCTAAACCTTGAATTGTCCCTTGCGCCACCGAATGCGCAGATAAGGGGCTCCTACAAACCATGTCTTCCCAAACTCCACATATCATCACGGTACGGCCTCAAACTTTGCTGAGGTAATACCGAACTTTTCTGAGGCAGTGCCGAACAGAGGCAGTGCTGTCCTGGAAGGCATGATTGGCAGCAAGCTCACATCGACAGATCATCTGCATGTGGCAAAGAGGTCTGACAAAGCAGCGGTGGAGGAGTCCCACAACTTAACTGTGCTCCACGCGGTCTCGGCTACCAATTTGGGCATGCGTTTACTGGCGAGAACACGGGAGTGTGCCGCGCTGAGCGAGGAAGTAGCTTCCTTGAAGGCTATGGTGGCGGACTTGCAGAAGAGGCTTCACTGTGCCAATCAGCACGTGGAAGCACTGCAGAGAAAAAATGATGACCATGTGGAGCTGCTGGAGATTCTGCAAGTAAGAGATAACAGAGGCATGCCATGAAGATGAAGATGAAGATGAAGATGAAGAAGTTGTTTTTATTTTTACTTGAATGTTTTTTTTTTGTTTTTTTTGTTTTTTTTAACTTTTTTTTTATCTTTGTTTGTAACGTTTGAAATGAAATAAAAATGTGTTTTTAACACTCAGAAATAAACTAACTAACCACACCACGTAAATAAATACATAAACTAACTTAACAAAACAAAAAAGAAAACAAAGAAGTTCCAAATTGATTTTTTTTTTAATTTAAAATTTATTATTATTTACAACTAACTGACCACACAAAGAAAAAAAACAAAGAAGTTCCAAATTACAATTTACAAGGAAAATAAATAAAAACTCAAATTTCAATTTTTTTTTAATTTTTTTTTGTTTTTTAAAACACACAAATATACAAGCAACTCATGGATGACCAGTTAAGGGCCTCAGAAAACACAGCCAGGGGATCCGGGAAGGTTGGAGGGGTCACAAAGGTCCCACTTAAAACCCAAACTTCTTAGACACCGAAGGTGTCGCCTAAAGAACTCCTAGACACTTGGATTTACGGAGACGCTCACGGAGTTACCACGAGTCAGCTCATTGATTTTTCTTTTTTTAATAAAAGAAATGGAAAATTGAAATTACTGAAATAATAACAAAACAACTAAAGAGAAAGGATTGGAATACTCCCCCTTGAAGCGATTAGGTCGAGCGTGATGCATTTGGAGGTCGCGACTTCTCCCACTGCTCCACACTCCCCATTCTTATGATTGAGGTTACCACCTCTCTCCATTTTTATTAAGCTGACATTACTTGCTAAAACGAACACAGAAAACTTGAAACAGAATTAAAAGATTAAAAACTAAAATGGAAAGGAAAATCAACACACGTCCAATTTCATGCTTCAAAGTAATAAGCAGCAAAGTAAATCAAAACTAGCTTATGAAGTTCGTTCGTTCTCAAATATGATTATCCATATGGTGTGTGGTTTTAATCAAGTATTCAGAAAAAGTATTTAGCTATGGTGTTTAGTCTAAACACAAATTCCGAACCCATTAAGAACAAGAAGAACAATAGAGAACCAAGTAGAATTTAAACATGGTGTTTGTCTTCAATATCTACCCATTCATTCACTAATCAGTCCAAGAGTCATATGGTGTTTATGTAAACTTGAACAAGATATTTAATTAAGAACAAGTGAATGAAACCATAAACTAGAAATAATCAACATGCTACTTGAACCTTTTTGTTTTTGGGTGTTGTATAAGCTGGGACTCAAACCCAGTTCTCTTGCTTGTCAGGCAATTGTCCTTGTCAGTTGGACTACAAACACAACTTGTCAATTATCATCATTAACTTTAAAACATGAAACTGTCCAGTTATATACAAAAAATAAAAATAAAAAGTAGGAAAACCAAATAGAATCAAACAATGTTACCGATCCCGGCAACGGCGCCAAAAACTTGTTGCGTAGATTCAGCTGCACCAAAATGGATTCAACTGCATCCTCAACTTGTGATACTCGCAAGTGCACGAACCGTTGGTAGTTTAGCGTATGTAAGTGCGAGGTCGATTCCACAGGGATTGGTGATTGAATGATCCAACTCAGTTTTCCTACACAAAACAAAAATGAAAACAAAAGAAACAAAACAAGAAGAAAGAATGTACAACACTTGAGAACATGGAGAGTTTTTGGAGAGAAAGAGAGAGGTGTTTGAGAGCTTGAGAATTTGGAGGAAGGTGTTTGGGAAGCTTGAGGATTTTGGAAGGGAAAGGAAGGTGTTTGTGAAGTGTTTGAGACATGGAGACTTTTGGAAGAGAAGGGAAATGTGTTTGGGAAATTTGGAGAAGGGAGGAGAGATGTGTTTGAGAAAGAGAAGAGAGGAGTGTTTGGGAAGTGTTTGAGAATATGGAAACTTTTGGAGAAGAAAGGAAAGTGGTGAATTGTTTGAGAAAGTGTTTGGAGAATTTGAGAAGGGAGAAGAAAGTATTTGAGAACTTGGAGAAGAGAAAGGTGTTTGGGAAACTTGAGGATTTTGGAAGAAAAGGGAATTGTGTTTGAGAGCTTTGATGATTTGGAAGGGAAGAGAGATGTGTTTGAGAAAGTGTTTGGAGAACATGGAGAATGTTTGTGAACTTGGAGAATTTGAGAACTTAGGGAGTGGAGAGAAAGGTGTTTGTGAAGTGTTTGGAGAAGAGAGTGTTTGAAGAATTTAGAAGAAGAGAAAGGAAAAGTGTTTGAGATTTAGTACAAAGAAAATTTACTAGAATGATCTTATTACAACAATTGAGAACTACAAAGGGAAACTAAGAGAATTTGGGGAGAGAAGGGAAGGGAGCTCTAGAGAGGTGCTTGAGAGCTCCCCCCCCTTGGGGTGTGTTTACAAGCTTAGAGAACTTCCCTATTTATAGGCCTAGGGGAAGTGAAAATTTGAATTCAAAAAGACTAATGCATACAACACTTGAATTATAAAATCTGAAATGGTTGATGCACTTGTATTAGAAAATCTGAAATGGTTGATGCACTTGTATTAGAAAATCTTGAATTGGTTGATGCACTTCACCACTAAATCCCACCAGCAGCCCTAGCTCATCTTCATGTCACCATGACAAAGCTTCCAACCAGAAATGATAGCTCATGCCTAGCTCACCATGACCAAGCATCCAACCAGCACATGCTGAGGTCAGCATGACCAGAAACTTCAAGGGCTTACAACTTGGGCTTGTCTTAATCAAATTAGGACTTTAAGCACTCGAAATAGAAGTTCAGAATGTCTTCTTTCCAGCCATATGTTATTTGGGTCAATCCAAGGTCGGAGGAAGAAGTTAAGGCCGAAACAAATTGCTAACTCATTTTCCGCGCTGATAAGATCTATCCTGAGCATGGTTCTGTGTTTGCTAGGTAACGGACTCCATATTTATCCAATGGGGCTGAATTTTGGATATGTTATAGTACACACCCATTGGAACAACTTTCATGAAGAATGTGGCCTCATTTGAGCTATGCAGGTTGCTTAAACAAAGCTTACAATATGACCTACGGAACTGGACTGGCAGGGGGCTGTAGCAATAATGAATTTGTCTTTAAGCTCTTCATCAATTCATCCAAATTAGGCCTTAACATGCTTGAATTGCATGAATTATGCTCTCCAAAGCCATCATTGTTACCTAAAGCTCAATTAACTGAAAGATAAACACAAAAAGCATTAAAAGCACAAGTTTAACTCAAAAACATAACCAAATCATAAGCTAGAAGGGTAAGAAATAATATACAATTATGAACCGATCAAGCACTTGGAGACATCGCCATCCATGCCATCTTCATTCTTCATCTTATCAAAATGGTCCCAGACATTTGATTGAATGACAACTTTTCTTTTTCCATTATTATTTGTTGATGGAAGTGGGGAAGGTCAATATACACGGTTGGCGGAGAGGTTGGTGTAGTAGAATTTGGGTTTGACATAGGAAGATCACATTGACATGTGACCTGCCAATATAGATTCTGATATGAATCTATATAATGTTATGATTTTGATATTAATCACACTTTGAATATCATTGCAACATATGACATTCTGATTTTAATATTCATCACCCTTTAGTTGTTTAATATCATCTCATGGCAACATATTAATCATGCTATGGTTGTTTAATATAATATGATATTATCTACTAAAAAATATATAATTTGATACTATAACACTTTGAATATCATGGCAGGGAAAAAAAGGATGAAAACCCAATATGCAAAAGCAAATGCTTAATAGTCACAAGCAAACGAAAAAGAAAAAAAAAACAACACAAAACATTGAATAATTTGGTAGATTTGGGGTTGAAGGTTGATACCTTATGGCAGATTTGTGGGAGATGAGTGATGAGCACATAAACTATCACATTTATTATCCCTAAATATATTTGTTAGTAATTGATTTTCTTACAATTTTAGTTAATTAGGTTTGTTTTTCACTTTTGCACTTGCTTACATACCCATTACATAATTGATGATGATTTCATTATTTTATCTTAAGGTTGAGGAATTATCAAAGAGAGACTTGGTGGCATTAAACAATTTATAGTTGGGAATGACCAAATGAATGATGAAGATTAGTGCCACACCAAGGCATAAAAGAAAGAAAAAGAAGCAATGGATGTTGCAACCAAGAAGAAAAGAATTGAAAAGAATGCATGAAGTGCCACACCCATGCCAAAAGAAGAAACAATGAAGAGATGGGTTACGGTTGTGCATTGAAGAAGATGAAGAATTTGGAGAATGGAGTCATCAACACTATGGAATAAGTAATGGAAGCAAATTGGCAATTGGTTTGATGGCAAGTGGAATACATATTAAATTCATGAATAGAGGGATTTAATGAATTTAGAATTGCTCCCATTTTCCTATAAATAAGAGGAGCTATGGCATTGTAAAATCACACCCAAGCTCCACAACTCTTGAGCTTTCTCTCTTCCCTCCATCTTTCTAAGTTTTAATTTCTGTTTTTAGTTTAATTTTATTATGGGGAACTAACTCCCTAGCTAAGGCTAGGGAGAAAGCTTTTAATATAAGTGTGTAATTTTTATTAGTTTGATCCAAACTTAAGCTTTAATGTGATTTTGTAGTTTTTGTTCAAATGGAATTTGTAGTTTTCTTTTTAATTAATTGATGAATGTTTGATAATCTATTTCATGGGTTCAATCATGTTTTTCCCATTGTGTAGTAAAAACTTTCATGCTTTTAAAAGAGAAGAGAATTACCAAAGATTAATAGAATTTTGATGAAGATTATTTTTTGATAGTTTGTTGCCAATGGTACAAGTTATGCTTAGAATACTTCTAAAGGAAATTAAAAAGAGCTTTAATTATTTTGAACAACTACAATGAAAAATATTTTGTGGATCAAATTAATAAGAGTTGCATGCTTATGTTAAAAGTGGAACCCCAATGCCTTAGTGTTTTAATCAATTAAATTTTCTCTAAATCAAATCTTGCATAACTCTACCTCTCAATCATAATTGTTCTTTTTCATCTCTGTTATTTTCTTTACACTGCTCTCTGTGGATACGACACTGGACTTCCGAGCTACACTACTATACGACACATTCCCTTGGATTTTGCAAAGTGGTCCGAACAATGAGATGAGTTCAGAGTGAGGTGAGAGAGATCGACTCCAATAGGTGTATGCGACTGAATGGAGATGTGAGATAGAGAAATGAATTAAGTTACTTAGGGTTTCAGTGGAATGTTCAAGTGTTACGCAGCCCACTAGTGCATTCCTAAAAGCCACTAAAATGTTGACACATGTATATTAGTATTTAAATAATAAGTTATTCTTAATATGTTGTTCGGGATTTATGCGGGTTTGAGATATTGTTAATTGTTCTTTAACCAAATATTTCGGTTCAGAATCAGATCGGGTAAATTAAAAATTGAAAGTTAATAATTTAATCAAACCAAAACAAGTCGTCGATATGGTACAGTCGGCATGCAAATTTTTCGGTTGAGATGCCCACCCCTACTCATAGATGACAATTAAACAGTTCATACCAAGAAAGATAAGAGTTTACCCTTGTAGTCCATTCTTGGATGGCCTCTAAATTTTCACCTTTTTTGAAAAGGTCTTCTTCCTTCTTGAGCTTCAATTGATTCTTCACAAAAGGTACCAAAAGAGATACCCTATATTTCACCACACCAAATGTAATGAAGAGGTGAATAAGAGCCACCAAGGGAAGAGAAGTTGCTAGCCTTCTCCCTTGGTGACCGATTTTATCAAAGGTGGAGGGTGGATTTCTCCTTTCTCAACACCACTCCAAATTCCTTAGAAGGCTCAAACCCTAAATAAAAATGGTCTGAAGTGTGACTTATATAGGTCACTTCATAGGTGGCAAAGTCCCACCCCTATGACTGGCCATAGTGGAATTGGGCTCTCTTATGGGCTCACTTGAGTTGTTGCCATACAACAGTCACTCCTTAGGCCCAATAGATATTTGGGCTTTTATCTTTTTAAAGCCCATTATATTTTAAGGCATAATAAATGCCTATCATCAAACTAATTCCCGATTTAACAACTTTAATCTTGATTTGTGACTTAACAATTAAGTCCCAACCTTAGTCTATGTAGTATGATTTGATTAATTCAGTTGAATTTGATCGTTGTCTTTTGACCGTTGACTTTCAACCTCTCTTCTTCTTCATTTGTTCCTCTTCATACATTTATCAGTGTGTGATCTGGAGGTTTTATTTAACAAGGCAGTGAGTAGTTCCAATTCCTCAAAATTGATTGTGAATTAAATCCCACAATTTAATTCTTACTACTAGTGAAGGCTAATTGTAATTAAGCCTTACAAGACTTTCACAAGCCATAAAGGACACCTAGTAGTATGTCATGGCTAACCAAGCTAAGATTCAAGTTTGAACAACCGTGCAATTGAGTCATTGTCTAACACGATGCTCATAATTCACATTATCATGGTATGGATGCTATTTGTCAAACCCTAAATGTTAATCTTCCTTTTATATGATTATATTGGTTATGATTAGAACTTCATTTCTACTCATATTCTCTACTTTGTGCAAAGATTTCATCATTCTTATCTTTGGAGCATTCTCTCTCCTTTATGAGAGCATAGATCCCTTGTTATACATTCACTTGCCTCTATAAATTAGTTGAAGATGCCAACAATACCTTGAGTTATATTTCTCAATACAACTATATAGATTTGTCAAAGACCAACAACCTTTTCATAAGACAATTTTGATATATCAGGTCTAGGATTAGTTTGCAACATTGCAACTTATGAGTTTTAGTTTGACATGTGAGTAAAGACCTCCATCCTAGAGCTCGAGGTTCGATCGCGTTCAGTGTACTCATCCTCTATGAGCACCTACATACTTATCTTGGCGACTTCACACACAATGACTTAAGACTAGTCATTCTCCAAATTAAGTAGATATAGTATGTACCAGTCTTTGCAGATGGTTAATGTCCAATTGACAATCCTATGACCATGAACTATTTAGGATATGATGGTTAATTGTAAGAGGCATCCTTATATCCAATCTCATTGCATAGCCCTTACATTATTTCATAATCCAATGACTTTTGTTGCTTTAAAGTTATGATTGTAGACTAGAAATCATGATTGAAAACAAAAATCTTGCCCATTAATGACTAAGGGCTCGTTTGGGAGTGCTTTTTAGCAGTGAAAAACGCTTCTAAACGGGTAAAAGTGTTTGTCTTTTAAAAATAGTATTTGTCAAAAATAGTAAAAGTGTTTTGGGTGAGATTCAAAAGCACTTTGAGTGGTTTTGGAAGAAGCACTTGAGATGTGCTTTTTCTTAAAAGCGCTGCATGACAAAGATACTTGGAAGCCCTTGGCTCCCTTTAATGAAACTTTCAAAATGCTAAGAGTACCCCTAATTAATTTTTTTAAATGCCAAAATACCCGATATTTGTTGATGTCTTTTTCTCTCCTATTATAACCAAAACACTATCACACGCCAAAACCCCAAGAGATGCCAAAACACCCATAGAAACCCTTAAGCTTCCATTCCATCTTTCTCATGGCTTCTCTCAATATTGAAGAGATTTGTTCTTTGCTTTTTATTTTTATTTGTGAAGAAGACTACTATGGTTGATAGATACATGTGTGAACGAAGAGAAACAATCAAATACTGGTTCACCATCAAAAGTGAGAGTGAAAGGCTTACCTTAGAAGAAAACTATCAACCACAATAGTCTTCTTCAAAAATAAAATTAGAAAGCAAAGAACAAATCTCTTCAATATTGAGAGAAGCCATGAGGAAGATGGAATGGAAGCTTAAGGGTTTCCATGTGTGTTTTGGTGTATGATGCGTTTCCATGGGTGAACCAAAATTTGATTGTTTCTCTTTGTTCAGTTGTTGTGAATGTTTCTATTTCTTCCCAAGATTTGCTCTCCTATTGCCCAATCATTGATATGTTAATTGTTTTGGTGATAACCATAAGCGAATTTGTTTATAGCCAAAGCTACCCACTCACCCAATATGCCCTCATGTTTTAAACCTATTTGGTTTAGTTTGAACTTCTCTTCTATGGTCTGTATTTTTGTATTGTTGTGGCGGGTTGAGTTTCATGACTTTGCTTTTGGATTCTATGAGTTCAGATTTAACCAGAAAAAATAAAAACTCTGTATTATGAATCTTTTTTTTTCTTTCAATAATAAAACTACAATTGCATGCATGAATAACATGGAGACATTTTGCACCTAATGGCTTGAAAATGAAAAAAATGGGTAAGTCCTACACAGGTTGTTCCTAAAAAATCAGGAGTCACAATAGTTGAAAATGATAATGGAGAAATGGTACCAACTAAGGTCACTAGTGGATGGAGAATGTGTATTGATTATCGTAAATTGAACTCAGTCACAAGAGTTGCAGGGCATATATATTATTATTTTTTAGATGGTTATTCAGGATATTATCAAATTGAGATTTCATTAGAAGATCAAGAAAAAACAACTTTTACTTGCCCATTTGAAACTTTCGCTTTTAGAAAAATGCATTTTGGTCTTTGCAATGCACCAACTACATTCTAATGTTGCATGATAAGCATATTTAGTGACATGGTAGAAAAATATTTAGAAGTTTTCATGGATAATATTACTGTGTTTGGTGATTCATTTTCTGATTGTTTATCTAACTTGGACAATGTTCTTATCAGGTGTAAAAAGAAAAATTGGTGCTTAATTGGGATAAATGCCAATTCATGGTCACATCTCGCATAGTACTTGGATACATTGTTTCTCACAAAGGAATTGAAGTGGATGAGTCAAAATTTGATTTAATTACTAATTTGCCTATTCCTAAAGCTGTTAAAGATATTAGATCTTTTTTGGGACATGCAGGTTTCTACCAGAGATTCATACAAAATTTTAGTGCAATTGCAAGGCCATTGAATAATCTCTTGGAGAAAGATGCTAAATTTGATTGGAATTTTGCTTGTCAAGAAGCATTTGAGAAATTAATTAAAATGTTAACATCAACTCCTATAATGCAGCCCCCAGATTGGTCCATGCCCTTTGAAATAATGTGTGATGCTAGTGATGGTGCTATTGGGGCAGTGCTAGGCCAAAGAAAAGACAAGAAACCTGTTGTTATTGCTATGCAAGCAGAACTTTGAATAATGCACAGAAAAATTACACTACAACTGAAAAAGAATTGCTTGTTGTGGTTTTTGCATTGGAAAAGTTTAGATCATATATTTTGGGCTCACAAATGATTGTTTTTAAGATCATTCGACCTTGAAGTATTTATTTATAAAGAAGGAAGCCAAATCACGATTGATTAGATGGATTTTGTTTCTCCAAGAATTTGATCTTACAATCAAGGACAAGAAAGGATATCTTGGAGAATGTTGTTGCAGACCATCTTTGTAGGATATCTTTTGAGGAGCCTTCTGAATATTTGCCTATAAAAGACTCATTTCCTAATGAACAATTGTTTGGTGTTTCTAAATTACCATAGTTGGCTAACATTGTGAATTTTCTTGTTACAGGTCTTATCCCACCTCATTGGACCTCACAAGAGAAAAAAGAAATTTATGGTTGAGGTGAGAAAATTCTATTGGGATTACCCTCATCTCTTCAAATATTGTCCCAAACAGGAATTCGTAGATGTGTTCCTGATGATGAAATATTTAGTGTCATATCTTTTTGTCATTCTGAGGCTTGTGGGGTCACTTTTCTTCCAAAAAGACTTTGGCTAAAATTCTTCAATGTGGTTTTTATTGGCCCTAGACTTTTCAAAGATGTGTATGAATTTTGCAAGACTTGTCCAAGTTGTCAAAAGTTGGGAAAAATTACTTGACATAATATGATGCCTCTTAACCCAATTTTAATTATTGAAATTTTTGATTGTTGGGGCATTGATTTGATGGGTCATTTTCCCCCATATCATGTCGGAAGAATGATCATAAGACTGTTTTGAAATTTTTGAAAGAAAATTTATTGTTCAGCTTTGGTACTCCTAGAGCAATCATCAGCTGATGGAGGATCACCTTTTACCGAACATTTGAAGCTTTGATGAAAAAATATGGTATGACCTATAAGATTTCCACTCCATACCACCCATAGACAAATGGCCAAGTTGAACTTGCAAACAGGGAAATCAAGCAAATTTTGGAAAAGACGGTGAATCCGACTCGGAAGGATTGGTCATTGAGACTAACTGATGCTTTGTGGGCATACCGTACTGTATACAAATCACCTCTTGGCATGTCTCCATATAGGCTAGTTTATGGTAAAATTGTCATTTACCTGTTGAATTAGAACATAAAACATATTGGGCTATCAAATTGTTAACTTTAGTATTGGAGATGCAGATACCTTGAGAAAACTCCAATTTAATGAACTTGAGGAAGTCAGGAATGATGCATATGAGAACTCACGAATTTACAAAGAATGTATTAAAGTTTTTCATGATAAAAATATTTTGAGGAAAAATTTTGAGCCTTCTCAACTTGTTCTTTTGTATAATTCTAGACTTCATTTGTTTCCTAGAAAATTAAGAACTAAATGCACAAGGCCTTTCATTAATAAAAGAATTTTTCCATATGGGACTGTTGAAGTTGAGGATCCAAGAATGGAAATATTTTTAAGGTTAATGGCCAACGACTTAAACCTTATTTGGGGAGATGTGTTCTAGAAGATGAGACCGTTCTTTTCAACGATCCTGTTTACCAGGATTGATTGGACTTCCCTTAGTCCATCTGTTGTATATAATTAGTTTAGAAATTTTTGTTCACTTGAAAAAAAAATTGACATTTATGTTTTTTTTGTTTTTACACTAACACATTATAGGCTTTCACTTTGGATGTCAATTCTAGGTAACGCTTACCCTCTTCTTTTTATTATGCTTATATGTTTAAACATTGAGGACAATGTCAGTCTTTGGTTGGGGGTGGAGAAGATGTGTTTATTGTATTATTTTCTTGTTGCAACATGTTTGTTTTCCTTTCATTTTTGTTTTTGTTTTTTGTTTTGGTTTTGGTTTTGTATTTTTTGTTTATTTTGTTTATTTTCGTCATTTATTTTGAAAAAAAAAAACTAAAAAGTGTGAAGGAAAAAATGTTTATAAGGTTAGTGCACTGTTTTGTTTGTTTTTCATAGTATGTTTGTGACAAGATTGCATTGCACTTAGATTTATTTGATATTCATGAATGATTTTAAGATTGAGAGCATATGAACGATATGATAATTATTACACTTTTGTGTCTTTTTCATTTATTTCTAGTTAGTGGATGATTCATGAGTTACACTTTGACAATTTGCACAAGCACACTAACACTTTTTGTGGGGTATAAAGTTAAAAACCAATTGTGTTGAATCTTTTGTATTTGGTAAACTTGGACGACCTTGCTTTTGACTTATCTTGGTTCTTAAATAAATGAAACAAAAAGAAACAAAAAAAGTTTATGAAATAATAGTGTTCTATTCAAGCTTCTACTCAGTAACCAGGCCTCTTACCTAATCAGGAGTGAGTTTCGTGTCAAACGTTGAAGTTTTGGGTGTGAATAATTTTGTGTGGCTAGTTTAGTTTCGTAGTTTTTTTAACTTGAGTTAGTAAGCTCTTAGGGGTGTCTCTACACTTAGTGCCTTAAAGCCTTTTTGGTTTGAGAGTCGCTACACTTGCTATACGGGTTAATTAGAAAGCTTAATGGAACTAAGCATTGCACAGCCCGCATTAAAAAAAAAGTATATTAAAAAAATAAAAAATAAATAAATAACTTGGTTTGTTTCTTGCAAGGGAGTTTGACAACTCTTGAGATCAAAAGGTTGGTGTGATTGGAATTTAGCTAATGCCACTCAATTGTGTTGGTTCACTTTACACCAAAAGAAACATGTGAAAAGTTTACTAGCTAATTATAAATGATTGGGACTTCGTGGTGGGATTAACTTGAAATGTTAAATAAGTGTTCTCTCTTTTAACATTGTTCATGAATTGAAAATTTGGACTTTGTGCTTTGTCTTTTTTGTTGGTGACATATGTTGAATTTATTTTTCAAATTTTATTTTATTTCTAAATAATTGTGCTAGCCTCATACTTGATGTTTGTGGGTGTCATCCCTGGAAACCCTCACAAGACTATAACTAGTCCTTTATGAGTAACATAAGGGTTTAAAGGCTTGTTGCATACACTAAATGCAATCGTATCCCGCAAAAGTGGCTTAGCTGTTTTAGTTGTTTTTATTTATTTTATTTTGTCATTTTTACTTAAATTTGAGTTTCTTTTAGTCCCTTGAATTGCTAGGGACTAACAATAAGCTGGTTGGGGGTTGTGATGAGAGTCTCAAATTACATCTTTTTAATATTATTTTGGAGACTTTATGATATAATTTTGAGTTAATAAATATAATTTCACTTGTTGTTATATTTTATTCTCACCAATTGGATTTATGAATTTTCTGTATTAATTTGGTGAACTTATTAGGTGAATTTATCTTTTGTAGGAAGTTGGAAAGCCGAAGATGAAGATATATATTTGTCCAAGTTCAAGCCAAGTGTGAAGAGAATTGCTGGCGGATTTTATTGAAGAATTGATTGTGGGATAAAGAGAAGTAAAGAAGGAGAAGAGAAGACAAAACTGTTGAAGCTAAAGAGCCTATTCCATTACATTCCTAGCCATTTAACGCCCACTACCTCATCGTCATTTCTTTTCCACGAACTCTCCACCATCAACACATGTTTAATCCAATCAATCCCTCACTTAAACCCTTCCACTTAAACCCTTCATTACCCAGCATGAATGTATTAACTTTCCACTCACCTCATTGACTACTATAAATCACCCATCAACTTATTTGGCAAGGGAACCACTACGACAGATTTCTTTATCCATTTCATTCAAAATTTAGTTATGTTTTCCTTTGTAATGAGTTGCTAGAACTCTAGCTAAGGCTAAAGGGAATGTCTTTTGAGTAAGTTTGTGAATTGTTCTTTAATCCAATATACGGTATGAATTGCTAAATTCTTTTATTTTTGGTTGTTCAATATTTTCATTTCCTTTTATTTTGATTGATGTTAATTGCTACTATCTTTTCATGAGTTCAATTATATTTTTCTCATTGTTAAGAAATGACTTAGCATGCTTTTAAATTAAAAGATTAGATATTAAACAATTTCATTTTTTGAACAATCATTAATAAAAGATAACATTGAAAAATTAAATTGGTTTTAATTTCTTTATTTTCTGGTTAAAGTTTCTCAATGATAATTTTAATCGAGTTATAATTTGGATTAAAGAACATGAAACATGTTTTGCTTAAAGAATTGAACCTTGATGCCTTAGCATCTCCATTATTGATATTTCATTTTTAAACTCAATCTCTACAATAATCGAATCAAATTACTTTTCCATTTTGCTTGTCACTTTTTTTTTTGGTACGTTTAATTATTTCTTTGTGTGCAAACATTTTCCTACCCTGCTCCTTGAGGATATGATACTTGGACTTCCAAGATTATTACTACACGTGTAGACTACCTTGCTAAAGGTCTACGAATCACCCTGCGAGGGTGTCCGTTTTAACCATATTCAAACCATAACCAAAGTTTCCAAGTATCCATTATCCATCAATTCCAGGATCAGGATCTAAGGGGGGTACATGAGATGACGTGTCATTGCCAAGATCCAAAATTCACTTTCATAAACTAATATATGATAAAAATAATACTCTCAAAATCCAATTTCCAAAACAAATCGTTATCATATAACATAAATATATATTTAATAAAATAATACCCATTCTTCCTTTTTGAAAACCATATTAAAACCATAATTAAGAAAACACCAAGACTAAATAAGACCATTTGATTTAATTAAAATTCAAAACATTATTCATATACTTAGGAAATATACAACCTCTGAAAATCCCACAAGACAAGATAATAAAATCCAAAACACCATATTTAAAATTCCCAAAACCATAGCCCATCAATATATACATACAAATTCCGAAATTCTCAAAGATATTGCAATTCAAAGTCCGATAACCACATAAACTAATGCACCAAAACGAAAATCCATAACATACCACAAAGTCACCATAATCCCTTATAAATAATATTAATAGCACCACTAATTATAGTAATAATAATAAGCATTCCTGAAATTTTCATAATCACGTATCCCATAACTTTCAACATCCGTTCTCAACTCAATTTTCACATACATATAATATACCAATCAGCAAACCAAAATTCATAACCCTTAACCAAAATATTAAATACCAACGGATTCCCTCAGGAATTATCATCATTCAACATCAAATCATGCATCAACTCACACCATCCCCAAAGCAACATTTATATCAATATAATAGCCAAAAACCACAATTAACAATATTATAAATCTCAAAATTTAAACCACAATAAACATACCTTTCAAATGTTCGGGGAGTAACTAAAACAAATGTTCAAACACTACCAAAGCTCGTTATATGGCTTCAACCGCGCATTTAAATTCAAACCCTAGTTCCAAGAACTTAACGTGGACCCGCCACCTTAGAAAGGTCCAAAGGTTATTCTAGTACTTCCCAAAGGACGGGAAGGTCTCAAAAGACTTGTGGTCAAGGGTTTGATCAAACTTTCCATTTTTTTTCAACGGAGCCTGCGGTCCAACAAGGTCTACTGAACACGTCCTGAAAGTTTGATCTCGATTAGAGGTCGGATCGCTCGCGATCGCATGATTAGATGGTCATCGTTTTACGTAATCTTTAATCATTGATTCGGAGTATCTAAGACTCCGATTCTCGATCCTGTGAGTTCCTACACGATCCTAGAGGTACCTAGATAAACATATTTGCAAATGGAGTCGATCCAATGGTCCGAACATATCGAATCTGGATAACGCCTAATATGCGAAATCCGATCAAACGTTAAACGATAGCCAAATTCAAATATGAGCATGGCATCGTGCTCAACATCGTGTGGGTGGCTTTAGAAAATTCCGGCAACGGCATAATTCTCAAAATACCCAACAATACATATACCTATTTGATTAAGACAACTAGTGGAGCAACTTTTGTTCTTGGGCCACGACCAAAAAGTGACCGTAACTTGCCGGAAATCCCAAGCCGAAAACCGGTCAAAACTTTAAGTCGTAAATCGAACCTCAGAACTTCAAAATCAATCCTAACCAACCCAACCATCCACTAATTCACGTTGAAAGGATGAGAAAGCATACTTGGATCGACAAATTTGGTGGCCGGAATCGACGAAAAGTTTTGAAGACATCCAACAGTTTTTGAGCTATTCCCGCAGCACAAGCGGCGGTTGTGGGGAGAGGGTGGGTCGGAGAGAGGAAGTTGAGCCAGTTCTAACGCAAGTGATCTCATGACCAACTGTGGCCGGAGGAAGGAGTTGCCGACCAAAGAATGGCTTGCTGGCTGTTTCGCTGAGAGAGAGGAGGTGAGGTCGTGGAAGGGAGAGAGAGAGAGAGAGAAAAAATCTGATTGGTTTTTAAAAACCAACTTTGAAATATTTACAGTTGTGCCACTGCACTTTCGTTGATCGTAACTTCTTTGTTACAACTTCGATTTGAGCCCATCACGTGTCTACGAACTCGTATCGATGTGCTCTATGCAATAGTGCCATTCATTTCCCCAAAATCTTACTTGATTAAAAAGTGACCAAAATGACCCTATCCCAATGGCAAAATTGAAATTTCATAATTAAATAAATTAATAAATTAATTTAGTTTTAATAAATGGTTAAAATTAGGTCAGGATGTTACAGATAATGTCCCAAAGTCTATTACTACAATAAAAATCCAGGGCTTGCAAAATAAAATATAGTCCTATTACATAACATTTCAACTTTGAATGGTCTCATTTTTATATTTACTAACAATCTCAACTTCACTGCCCGCCATCCAATCTGGTCTTGATGCTCTAATGTTCATTAATTCTTTAGCTCGTTGGTCATCTACTGTTGCATCTTGCTTTCTTGAATCTACCAAGGCCCAATCTTTCAAGCAAATTAAAGCTTCTATTGTACTCGGACTCAAACTTGCCTTATTCTCCAATACAAGTCTACAACCTGCACTGAAACATGATTATGATGTTACAGTAACAGCTAGAATAGTTAGCAAATCAGTAGCCATAAGGGAAACAATAGGATATAATGATTGATTGATTTTCCACCAACCCAAAAGACTAAATTGATTATCATCAACAACTTCTATTGTTGGTAAATCAAGATAAAATTGTAACTTCAAAGTGTTAAGTCAATGGTTAATTGATCAATCCCTATCATGTCTAACCATTCATCAATGTAAATAATTTAAACCTAGGGTCCATAATAGTAGCAAAGCAAAAAACCATAGGAAACTCTTTCCAATATTTATCAAATTTCATTTTCATTTTAGTCAAAGCATCCTTAAAATCAGAAAATTCAAAATATGAGCAAATAATCCATGAATAACTATTAAACAATTAATAACATGACTTGAAGTAGGATAATACACACCAGAAAATATCTTAGTTGAAGAATAAAAAAATGTGCAAAAACCCACTAACAAGTTGTGCTATTGTCCAATCTTCTTCACCAGGTACTTATACATTACAAGAACGTGATTCATTTACCTTTTGAACATACCTATGCAAAAAGGATTTATACTTTATAGCAACATGTAAAAGCTCATACATTGAATTCCACCTATGAGGCACATCAATATCTATATTTTTCTTTCCCATACGGAAATCACTACAACATTTCACCCAAATTTCATCTTGTTATATGAATTCATTTAGCTTTAATTACTAGGATTACCAACCAACGAAGTATTACAAATAACACATTTAGCCTTAATTAATGGTTTACCACTTTCAATTTTATTAACCCTTTCAAAAAAAGACCAAACTTTACTTGTTAATCTAGGTGCACTAGGTGACTTTGAAGGTGGATTGGAATCATTTGTTCTTTCAATCAAAGGTGTCGCATTAAAAGCATCCATGTTGATGATGTTAAGAAAATAAAGACAAATGGAAGGTGTTACTTGATAAACAGCATAGCACAAGCTTTACTTTTGCAGCACTAACTCCTTCAAAATAAACCAAGAACTCATTAATAATCAAAGTTCAGCATTAATACATCAAGATATATTAACAAACTAAATAATTGATAATTCCTTACCTTTTTCCACCAACAACCATAGAGAATGAAAGAAGGCCTTATAATCCCCAAAAATGCAAGACACAAACTCCTACAATAAAAATGAAAACAAATATCTTATCAGTAATTTGCAGAAGGAAGAAAGAAAAAGAGATGACAACTTACTAACTTAGGAAGATGACGACTTGAAAATGAAAGTGAAATAGATCTTCTCCACATTCAAAACAGAACAAGAAAAATTCCTCCACAATTTATGTTCAACCACCCCCACTCCTCATCCCCTAATGCAGATGCAACATCAGGACTTGAGATTAGCAAATCACAATCTCATCAAAAGCTCTAGCACATGTGCGAAAATTTCTATACAAAAAGTGCAAAAACTTTTATACATATAGAGATGAACTAAATTAATATTTTTGAACATGCCTAATAGAGAGGTTATGAACTAAATTAATATTTTTGAACATGCCTAATACAGAGGTTATGAACTAAATTAATATTTTTGAGCATGCGAAAATTTATATATAGATGTAGAGGAATCTCATAGCCTCAGTTTCTCTTGCACACAAATAAGATCAAAGAGAAAGAGATCTTAGCCGAAAGAAGAAATCAAGATGGATACCTGGATTATTGGACTTGGTTTGTTGTTTTCAATCTGCAAAGACTCTTAGAGGAGTGCAATCTTAGTTTCTTTTGGACTTGGATCTACAAGATCGACTGAGGAGAGAGAGAGAGAGCCGAAGAGAAATGAAGAGGTTGAGAGAACGGAAGAGAAATGAAGAGGAAGAGAGTGACGAATGAGTGGAGTAGGTGCGACGCTTGGTTTAGAATTTCGAGGCGCAACTCCTAGCATTATCATGACATTTGCCCCCGCAATCACCATAAGTCGAGAGCCACCCAAATGACCGCACTTAGACTAATCTCTCCACTATATAACCTTTCAATACCCAAATTTTGAAAAAACACCAAACTCACAAGAACAAATCTCTCAACAATAAATCTCAAGACCGAAAACCCATAGCCCCGTTCTACAACAACACTAAACCCGCTGAATAACCCAATGCTCAAAACCCGAACTTACCCAAAATGTGCAACTTAACACTCACTCGTCACACTATTAAGCTCGTTTGTTCTTTTACTATATGAGATCTAATATTGTTTTTTAAATTTTAATACTAGTTATTTTTTGGGTTACTTAGATTTTGATTTTAAGTTATGATTTAGGCTGCATTTGGGATTGATTTGATTGCAAAAGTAGCTTTGAAATAATTATATTTTTTTGTTTCTGCCTATAATAGTGTTTGGCAAAATATCATAAGGCATTGGCACCAAACTCATGCCTTGATTATCAATTTTTAAAATAAAAAAAGATTTACCATTCTTTTAACTAGCCTCCCTGCATGCGCTTCCGCACGTGCGAGAGGTTTTTTTAATCACGCGCTGCTGACGTGCGACTTCCAAAGTTTCGTAAATATTTTTTCGCAGTTGTATTTATATAGATGTTCGTTTCAACAGTTTCATATTTTAATCACGCGCGTGTGATGAATCGTAGTCTTAAAAGTTTTCCTAGATGTCCATCTTAACGTTTCTTTTTTTTTCTTTTATAGCGTGTAAACCTTTAAGATGAACATCTAGGTATGTGCTTCTGTTTTTGCTTCAATGATTTGTGAAGTTTCAGTGGAATTATTATACTTTTCTGGGTGTGCCGTGTATTACCGAAGTCATTTGTTATTACCTTGTAGTCCATTCTTATCTCCTTTAACTACTCTTTCTTTTTTTGTTACAAGTCCTAATACATTCTTTGTCATCATCATTCTTGGTTTTATATATGATAATGCTATGATCTTTGCCTACTTCTGTACACCCTCCATTTTACCTATCATACTTTGATTCTATGAGCCACATCATCCCCATTAATCCCCGAAAAATAATTAAAAACACAGAAAATCAGAATAGATGAAAACTATTTGGTGAACCAAAAACAAAACCAAAATGAGAGAGAGATTCATACCATTGACATCAAACCCATCAAATCTAAATGCTTTCTTCATTGGTGCTCCTGAGAGACAACATATATAATCAAAGAAATTCCATTAGGATCCAAAAATTAGACATAGTAAACAGATCAAACCTAAATGCTTTCTTCATTGAACCAAAAAGGGCAGAAATTGAAGCAAAATAGAACAGGAAATCCACATAAGTAACTTGAAACCCAATTGCAAACCCACAAAATTCAAAGAAGGAATATTTTGGAACTCACTGCTTCAATTTTGACCAAAATGTGCTAGGCTACTATCAATTTCTCAAACAATTTGACGAAATGCACAATTACAAATGCGAACATTACCAAAAATCATTAAAATAATAAATGCTGACCTTCATTTCAGTCAACGCAGATGCACTATTTTTCTCTTTCGAAGCAATTTCCACTTTCTGGAAATAAAAAGAACTATGGTTTCAGTTCAAGCACACCTTGAATGAAATATAAGAAATATACATGCATTAATACCAAAAAATCGAATGCTTACAGTGTAGTAGGTGCCTTGAATGAAATATAAGAAATATACATGCATCAATATCAAAAAACCAATGCTTACATGGTAGCAGGTGTGGTGTGGAATGAGAAAGGAAGGTTTTTGGCTTTGCACAAGTGTTTACACTTGGTTATTTCGCGATTTCCAATTTCTGAAGCGGGAAAAGGGTGCCAGGAAATGGAGGAAGAAAATATAAGTAACATGGTGGTGATGGGTTTTGAAATTGTGGAAACCGCCGGGCTTCGTGGGTTCTGCCGTGGATTTTTCTCCACGTTCTTAAGCTCTTCTTCTTTTCTAGGCAACCGTCTTCTCCTTGAGTCAATCACACCACGACTCTATTTTTCTTTTCTCTTTATATTTTTATAAATCAGTGGTGTTTTACTATTTCACCCTCTTTTAATTAAAATTATGTGCTTTCAATTTCTTCTTTAACAAAGGGCATATTCGGGTTTTTTGAATGTTTCACCATTTCTCTACCTTTTGCTTTATATATATAGATGAACTATTTATTTTTCTCATAACACTCCTTACTTTTCAAAAATAAAAACCCTACACCTCTATAAAAGATTAGATTACTCATTCGAAGAATTTGGGTATGCTATCTCATTGCACACTCTTCATCTTCTGCTCACTAGTTTGGCTGAACCCACTCTGTAACTTTATGTAGGGACATTTATATAACTTTGCTGCATGTGGTGGATTGTACAGGAAAGTGTCATGGTAACTTAACCTTTCATTCTATCAAAAAATTCAAATAGTTGTAGGGCTATTATTTTTGAAAAGTATGGAGTGTTATGAGAAAAATAAAATGTTCATTAAAAGAATGGTAAATCATTTTTAAAAAAAATTGATAATCAAGACATGAGCTTGGTGCCAATGCCTTATGATATTTTGCGTCATTACTTGGTTGATAATTGTATTATCCTTAGCTTTGTTTGAATATTTAAATTTTAACTACATAATTAAAATGTTTTGTACTCGTGTTTATTTGCTGTGGGAACTTCCGAAGAGTGAATTGTGTGAGGACATCATATTTCAACTTATAGTTCATGATGTTGAAGAAAATGAGGAGCAAAGAGAAAATTATGATCAAATATGCAGTAATGATCAAAGAGGCTTTAGGGTTGAAAGAGGTTGTGATGATCAAAGAGTTGGGGATAGAGGAGTAAGAGAAGCCAGTGGTGATCAAAGAGGTGGTGGTGGAGGCAATTCTGATCAAAGAGATTTTGGGGATGAAAGAAGTCGTGATGAATAAGAGGTTGAGGTGAAGAAGTAAGAGATTGCAATGGTGATTAAAGAGGTGGAGGTGGAGGCGAAAGCAACATTCTCATACCCCTTTTGTGCACCTCACTACTTGGAAGTAAATTTGGAGGTGATCTCTTGCTGTGCCAACAACCTCCATTTCATCCTTTATAATATGCATATCCAATGTTTCTTCAAATGCTCGTAAAGATCATCATGTGGTCGCTTATGCATTGTATGATTTTTGTTTTATTATTGGAAACTGGCAAAGCGACAAAACTGACCATAGACCTTTATTACCATATGTTTTTACATTGTCTCCCACGGCCCAAAACAGTGTCATTTGTGGGATATGATGACAATGTATGAAGCAATGTTTGAGGTAAAGTTCTAATATCATTGTTGAGTTTTTTCCTTACATGCTCCAAACTTGAATTTGAAGTTAAAAATCCCTTTTTTCAATTTAACATCGTTAGCAACATCCAATAATGAAGAGAAATTGAATTACAAGTACATACTTCATAATAATACTTCATATGCAAAGTTGAATAAAATGATATTTTAAACCAATTTACCAGAGCAATTTCAGTTTTCAAATGTATCAACCAACATTAATTATCATTAATTATAAGCTGAAACAAATAATGAAACATTGTTGCTATTAAAAATTATGGCACCTATCTAAGTACTAACGGTCTTGCAACTCTAACATTGAAGTAAATAGTACACTTGGAGTAAATAATAGTGGACAACCACATCCAAACAATGTAAAACATCAATGCATCCTCCAACATTATGGAAATATCCTCATAGCCAAGTGTTGTTCTGAAACCACATACATAAACAATTTATCGAAATAGTTCAATTTTGCGAGTGAAACTCAACATTCCTACACTTATGCATATAATAAGTGCAAATAGTAGCATCAACAATTCTAATAAGCCAACAAAACTCATAAACCTATGCTCACTAATCCACCAATTAACTAATACAAGTTTCCCTTATTTTATAAATTAAAAAATTACATAAAATCACAATAAATAACTCCTCCAAATAAACTCAACACGATAATAAGGAAAAAAAAATCAAATGTGACGTAAACTAACCCAAGCACCACATGGTACAATGCACCGTATCCCAGTATAATGACATCGTTTTTGACAATGAGAGAATGTGAAAAGACATATGGTGATAACGTTATGTGGTAGGACTTGCGTGTGAAACTTTGCCGAGGAATGGGTAAGAATAACATAAAAATCATACCATACATCAACGACCACATGACGATCCTAAGAGCACTTGATGAAAAGTTGGAGGCGCAACTCCTAGAACATATTGTGGGAAGAAGAGCTAGATGTTGTGAAGGGAATGTGCAGTTGTATATGTTAAGGTACAACTTCTAGACTATGTGATGGAGGTGGTGATGGGTGCATGAGTAAGTCACCTCCAACTCTACTTCCAAGTAGTGAGTAACGCAAGAGGGTATAAGAAGGTTGTCTCTCAGCTTTTTGATTATTAGCTACATTCTCTTTCTCCTCCACCTCCAACTCTTTAATGTGGATATCATAAAGGATATTCTCACCATAATTCCATTATGTTTTGACATTGGTCCTAAGACCTTGGAGCCAAAGACCTTACGTTATCCAAATAGGCCACATTGCTTCTTAGTAAGGAGTTGTCAAAGTTTTCTTATGTATTTCCCCAATGATTTTTTTGTTTGTTAGTTAATCGTGTCAAGGCATTTGCAAGATAATGATTAACAAGTCAAATAAAATAAACCAAATTGTGTCATAAATACAACAAGCAAAGAGTGGCTGAAAGTCCGAGAAAATGTTAACCATGAGAACCAGAAAATGAAATTAATTGGGGAGTAAGATACATTTCTTACTCTTCCAGCTTCAAGAGCTTTGAAATGAGCTTAAACACTGGAACTTAACCGCACCTCATTCTAAAGAAAAATCACATGAACCAAAAGTTGGTAGACCATTTGATTATCATCAATTACATAGTATTTGTAAAGGTATAATTACTCTCAAATTAACATATCTAAGGTTAAAATATAAAACCCAACCATTGATTATTTCTCAACACAACAACGAAAATTTGGATAATACCAAAAGAGTTGCATTGTTTCTTAGCGATGAGTTCTCCAAATTTAGCTTTTGCATTTCCCTCAGGGATTTCTTTCTTTTGTCAGTTGAACTTCTTAATTTTCTATTATATTGGTGGATAAAGTTTTGACCCCGCATTCTAAAAGAAGTGTGTTCTCCTTTCAATAGCCTGATTAAAAGTATGAAAATTATGATATGAGATAGGAAAAAAGATGAGTGTCAGTTAAAAACTGAGGTTTAAAATTCGATTGAAGTATAAAAAAAAAAATAAATATTCATACATATAAGAACAAATGTGCAATACCATAAGGACATAACAGCCAAATCATCACACAATCAACCCTAATGTGCAAAAGCATAGATCATCCAAAAGAGCCACATTGCTTAGGGATGAGTTGTCAAAAATTACTTTTGCATTTCCCTAATAAATTCTTTTGTTTTTTTTGTTAACCTTTAGGTAATGCCTCTATTAAATGCGCACCATGAAGAATGTTATATCCGGAAAGTGGACCCAATTTTTTTATACTCTCTTTGTTATTTCAGGCATCCTAGTAAAATTGGGTAACATAGTCAACCTAATCAAATAACTGATATGTCAACATATATACCGCGACATAATAAGAATATGCGACAGAAAATCATATATACAACCCTAAGTCTTACCCTTTCATTCTTTAATTCTTGTTAGAATTTGTCGCAAATCATATTGTAATAACTTATACTA